>JAACNH010000814.1:0-25192 GCA_019447015.1 Hymenochirus boettgeri | reverse complement strand
TAGGGTATAAAGGTAGGACTAGATGGACGTATGTCTTTATACAACCTTCAATACTATGTTACTATGTAACTGTTATACAGACATTAT
This sequence comes from Hymenochirus boettgeri, assembly GCA_019447015.1. NCBI lineage: Eukaryota > Metazoa > Chordata > Amphibia > Anura > Pipidae > Hymenochirus > Hymenochirus boettgeri. The sequence continues at coordinate 25,105 of JAACNH010000814.1, read as the reverse complement.
GGGTAGGGTATAAAGGTTGGATTAGATGGACCTATGTCTTTATACAATCTCCAATACTATGTTACTATGTAACTGTTAGACAGGCGTTATGGGTAGGGTATAAAGGTTGGACTAGATGGACGTATGTCTTTATAAAACCTCCAATACTATGTTACTATGTAACTGTTATACAGACATTATGGGTAGGGTATAAAGGTTGGACTAGATGGGCGTATGTCTTTATATAACCTCCAATACTATGTTACTATGTAACTGTTAGACAGACATTATGGGTAGGGTATAAAGGTTGGACTAGATGGACGTATGTCTTTATACAACCTCCAATACTATGTTACTATGTAACTGTTATACAGACATTATGGGTAGGGTATAAAGGCTGGACTGGATGGACGTATGTCTTTATACAACCTCCAATACTATGTTACTATGTAACTGTTATACAGACATTATGGGTAGGGTTATAAAGGTTGGACTAGATGGACTTAATGTCTTTATACAACCTCCAATACTATGTTACATTAACTGTTATACAGACATTATGGGTAGGTATAAGGTTGGACTAGATGGACGTATGTCTTATACAACCTCCAATACTATGTTTACTATGTAACTGTTATACAGACATTATGGTAGGGTATAAAGGTTGGACTAGATGGACGTATGTCTTTATACAACCTCCAATACTATGTTACTAGTAACTGTTAACAGACATTATGGGTAGGGTATAAAGGTTCTAGATGGAGCTATGTCTTTATAACAACCCTCCAATACTATGTTACATGTAACTGTTATACAGACATTATGGGTAGGTATAAAGGTTGGACTAGATGGACGTATGTCTTTATACAACCTCCAATACTATGTTACTATGTAACTGTTATACAGACATTATGGGTAGGGTATAAAGGTTGGACAGATGGACGTATGTCTTTATACAACCTCCAATACTATGTTACTAGTAACTGTTATAACAGACATTATGGGTAGGGTATAAAGGTTGGACTAGATGGACGTATGTCTTTATACAACCTCCAATACTATGTTACTAGTAACTGTTAACAGACTTATGGGTAGGGTATAAAGGTTGGACTAGATGGACGTATGTCTTTATACAACCTCCAATACTATGTACTATGTAACTGTTATACAGACTTTGGGTAGGGTATAAAGGTTGGACTAGATGGACGTATGCTTTATACAACCTCCATACTATGTTACTATGTAACTGTTATACAGACATTATGGTAGGGTATAAAGGTTGGACTAGATGACGTATGTCTTTATACCTCCTCAACTAATGTTACTATGTAACTGTTATACAGACATTATGGGTAGGGTATAAAGGTTGGACTAGATGACGTATGTCTTTATCACCTCCAATACAGTTACTATGTAACTGTTATACAAGCATTATGGGTAGGGTATAAAGGTTGACTAGATGGATTATGTCTTTATACAACCTCCAATACTATGTTACTATGTAACTTTGTATACAGACATTATGGGTAGGTATAAAGGTTGGACTAGATGGACGTATTTTACAACCTCCAATACTATTTTAATATGTAACTGTTATACAGGACATTATGGGTAGGGTATAAAGGTTTGGCTAGATGGACGTATGTTTTTATACAACCTCCAATACTATGTTACTATGTAACTGTTATACAGACATTATGGGTAGGGTATAAAGGTTGGACTAGATGGACGTATGTCTTTATACAACCTCCAATACTATGTTACTATGTAACTGTTATACAGACATTATGGGTAGGGTATAAAGGTTGGACTAGATAGATGTATGTCTTTATACAACCTCCAATACTATGTTACTATGTAACTGTTATACAGACATTATGGGTAGGGTATAAAGGTTGGACTAGATGGACGTATGTCTTTATACAACCTCCAATACTATGTTACTATGTAACTGGTAGACAGACATTATCGGTAGGGTATAAAGGTTGGACTAGATGGACGTATGTCTTTATACAACCTCCAATACTATATTACTATGTAACTGTTATACAGACATTATGGGTAGGGTATAAAGGTTGGACTAGATCGACGTATGTCTTTATACAACCTCCAATACTATGTTACTATGTAACTGTTATACAGACATCATGGGTAGGGTATAAAGGTTGCACTAGATGGACGTATGTCTTTATACAACCTCCAATACTATATTACTATGTAACTGTTATACAGACATTATGGGTAGGGTATAAAGGTTGGACTAGATGGACGTGTGTCTTTATAAAACCTCCAATACTATGTTACTAAGTAACTGTTATACTGTAAACTGTATACAGACATTATGGGGTAGGGTATAAAGGTTTGGACTAGATGGACGTATTGTCTTTATACAACCTCCATACTATGTTACATGTAACTGTTATACAGACATTATGGGTAGGGTATAAAGGTTGACTAGATGACGTATGTCTTTGCAACTCCAATACATGTTACTATGTAACTGTTAGACGACATTATGGGTGGTTATAAAGGTTGACTAGATGGACGTATGTCTTTATACAACCTCCAATACTATGTTACTATGTAACTGTTATACAGACTATGGGTAGGGTATAAAGGTTGGACTAGATGAGTATATGTCTTTATACAACCTCCAATACTATGTTACTATGTAACTGTTATACAGAACATTATGGGTAGGGTATAAAGGTTGGACTAGATGGACGTATGGCTTTATACAACCCTCATACTATGTTACTATGTAACTGTTATACAGACATTATGGGTAGGGTATAAAGGTGGTTCTAGATGGACGGATGTCTTTATACAACACTCCAATACTATGTTACTATGTAACTGTTATACAGAAATTATGGGTAGGGTATAAAGGTTGGACTAGATGGACGTAGTTTCTTTATACACCTCCAATATTGTTACTATGTAACTGTTATACAGACATTATGGGTAGGGTATAAAGGTTGAACTAAATGGATGTATGTCTTTATACAACCTCCATACTATGTTACTATGTAACTGTTATACAGACATTAGGGTAGGTATAAAGGTTGGACTAGATGGACGTATTATTATGCAACCTCACTTATGTTACTATGTAACTGTGTATACAGACATTATGGGTAGGGTATAAAGGTTGGGCTAGATGGACGTATGTCTTTATACAACCTCCCATATATGTTACTATGTAACTGTTATACAGACATTATGGGTAGGGTATAAAGGTTGGACTAGATGGACGTATGTCTTTATACAACCTCCAATACTATGTTACTATGTAACTGTTATACAGACATATGGGTAGGGTATAAAGGTTGGACTAGATGGATGTATGTTTTATACAACATCCAATACTATGTTACTATGTAACTGTTATACAGACATTAGGGTAGGGTATAAAGGTTGGACTAATGGATGTATGTCTTTATACAACCTCCAATACTATGTACTATGTAACTGTTATACAGACATATGGGTAGGGTATTAAAGGTTGAACATAAAGGAGTATGTCTTTATACAACCTCCAATACTATGTTACTATGTAACTGTTATACAGACATTATCGGTAGGTATAAAGGTTGGACTAGATGGACGTATGTCTTATACAACCTCCAATACTATATTACTATGTAACTGTTATACAGACATTATGGTAGGGTATAAAGGTTGGACTAGATCGACGTATGTCTTTATACAACCTCAATACTAGTTACTAGTAACTGTTATACAGACATATGGGTAGGGTAAAAGGTTGGATACGATGGACTATGTCTTTATGACAACCTCCAAACTATAGTTACTATGTAAACTGTGATACAGACATTATGGGTAGGGTAATAAAGTGTGAGAGACGTTGGTCTGTTGTACGCTGTCTTTATAATGTTACTATGTAACTGTTATACAGACATTATGGGTAGGGTATAAAGGTTGAACTAAATGGATGTATGTCTTTATACAACCTGATATGCTTTGGAATGATACAGATCATTCCAAAGCAGAAAGCCAAGATAAAGTTTGAACCCCTCTGTGCTGTGTGTAGACTAATTGACAAGCTGGAAGTAAGAGACACATTTGCCTGAAGCTTTTTTTCTCATGGATCATTCAATTGCCCCATATCCATCCAGCCTGCACAATTCCACACTGTCGGATATACGTGGTCAATGTAACCTAATGCAGACTGTACAGTCATTTGATAAGGGGTTATTAAGGGTCCATGTATTAATTGTCTATATCCTGTTTCTGGACTAACATTTAATAGGTTAATGATAATGAGCCAATAGCACGTTGTTTAACTGCCGGTTCCACATGAGTTTCTAATTTGTGGTTGAGGTTGTAATAGCAGTTTGGTTTTTTCTAGGCAGCGTGCACGGGATATGTAATGAACCTTCAATAACAAGCCACACAGACATCTGCTGTCCATAACGCCACGTTTTTTCTATTAACCAGTTTTCTAAGCCAAAACGTGAGCTATTTGTTTTATTTTAGCATGAAGATGAGTTTATTCTAGTCTAGTCAGTGCTAATAACATACAATGTGAAAAGCACATGGTGTAGTTCTCTTTTACTATCTACCAGAATTCCATAGGTATAACTTATCATGGCCAACCCTTTAAGGGTATAATAAGCCATTTCCTTTGATGCTCCACAATACCACTGAGATATGGGGACCCCTATCCAGCCATGACCGGTGTTTGACTCTCTAAACAGCCAATTCATGTGTAAATTTACATCCCCTATAGTAGACTTTACTAATCAGACAACTGGCCATCTACAGCGAGCGTCTTTCTTCATCTTAACTCTACTGAACTCAGTAGGTAACATTACAAACTGGGCTAGTTTGGGTCACCAAGTCTCAACTCTAATGACACCACTTGGGACCTGTGTAGGTAACATTACAAACTGGGATAGTTGGGTCACCAAGTCTCAACTCTAATGACACCACTTGGGACCTGTGGACCATTTAGGCTTATCACTCAAAGTTCAACTTAATGGTCAGGTTTGAAGGATGTTCTTTTGTTCTTTTTAGCAACACAAACCATACATGTTACAATAAGCAGTCATGTATCGCTCCATTCCAAGCCTCAAACACATGCACTGGACATCATACATTTGGTTGTTTAGACTGGGAAATGCAGTGGAACAATTAAGAGGATTTAAGAGCATTATCCACATTTTACATCGGAATTTCCAATAGAAATTTTTGAGTTTTCAAATCAAAAACCAAATTGGAACCAGGTTAATTTAGATACTGTTACTCTGTTACCCGGTACATACTGTATACGGAGAGATCGCTGTACTGGCTATAAGCACACATTTCACTGTTAGTAGGAAAGAGTAGATAACTTTATTGAGGGTTGCATTGCGAATAAGCATGGCTTGTATTTGTGAAGACGCTTGGCAGACATTTTCTCAGTATTTTGGGTCATCGGAGAAAACATCAATGGGTTTTCTTTCTTTAACCCAAATTCCGATCAGTCAATTCCGTAAAATGTGCCCATTCATGTGAGTGGGTTGGGTCCATCTGTTGTCATATGTGGCCCACATGTTACTAAATGACTGATATCATACATGTAACACCTACTGCTTGTCCCAGTAGGATCATTGTATTGGTTCAGAGGAACAAGATGGCAGAATGATGTCACACGAGGAGGTTGGAGCAAATGGAGAATTTCCTTTTTACCTGGAAAGCAGTAAAGTCCAAGAGAGAACCCCCAGTGAGACCAGTAATGAATCTCCTGTCCAGGTCCTTCCAGTCACAAGGTCACTGCTGCCGTAAAACTGATTTAGTTCGGGAATAAACACAGGACAAAGCATTCGGACCCAATAAATCTCCATGACTTTGGATAACATGGACCACGGCTTATGGGGAATGGGAATCTGTATTCCTGTCCTGATGGGAAGGACCCTGTGATGGACCAGTAAATGTGTGTTCACCTCCTCCTATATTCCCTGTACTCCATAGATTCCATAGATTGTGTTAATGTTCCCCCCTCCTTCCCAGTCGATCCTGTGGTTCCATTTTGTATTTCCATCTTCAGGTTTCTGGTTTTCCATAATCAGTCCCATTTACCAAGAGGAAATCCCACAGAATTCCTGTCTTAAAGTGACACTAGCCCATTTATAAAGGGTTAAAGAAAATGGGATTCACAGGGTTTAACCGCATGGTACAGTGACTGCAGTGAGGGGGGAGCGTAAAGTGTCGGAACTACCGCCCCTCACCCCCGCGAAGGGCCCCAGGGCCCACCATAAGCCCAAGATCTCGCACGTATGATTCATTCATACAGTACGCGTTTAAAATGACTAATCGCAGAAGAGATCTTGGAGGGAGGAGGGGGTCAGGGGGTCCGGCCTCCAATCTCGCGTATGTAATAAGTTTTGTCTTTGATGCTCTAAAAGAACTCAGTTAGCCTCTGATAAGTTTATATGTGTTTGAATGGAGTGTGCAGTGTAAATGCTAATTAACTGCTTGTGAAGGACTGATGCTAATTAACCAGTTAGTTGCTGGAGTGAATGGTGTAGTGTTAACCATTTAGCTGCCAGGACAGGGGTGTGCATAGTCAGTGAGAGTCAAGAGTGTTTTTGGGGCGCCTTTAAGGCCGTAACTTAAAGTGGTGGCAGCGAATACCGATTAATTAGTCAGATCACGTGCCCAGCGAACTGGCGTTCATGACACACAGGAACAAGAGACAGGAGCCGAGGAACAGGAACAAGAGACAGGAGCGAGGAACAGGAACAAGAGACAGGAGCCGAGGCACAGGAACAAGAGACAGGAGCCGAGGAACAGGAACAAGAGACAGGAGCCGAGGCACAGGAACAAGAGACAGGAGCCGAGGAACAGGAACAAGAGACAGGATCGGGAACAAGGAACAAGAGACAGGAGCGAGGAACTAGGAAAAGAGACAGGAGCCGAGGAACAGGAACAAGAGACAGGAGCCGAGGAACAGGAACAAGAGACAGGAGCGAGGAACAGGAACAAGAGACAGGAGCCAAGGCACAGGAACAAGAGACAGGAGCCGAGGAACAGGAACAAGAGACAGGAGCGAGGAACAGGAACAAGAGACAGGAGCCGAGGCACAGGAACAAGAGACAGGAGCCGAGGAACAGGAACAAGAGACAGGAGCCGAGGAACAGGAACAAGAGACAGGAGCCGAGGAACAGGAACAAGAGACAGGAGCGAGGAACAGGAACAAGGCACAGGAGCGAGGAACAGGAACAAGGCACAGGAACAAGGTACTGGGACAGTTTAGGAAGCCGGTGTGGGAACAAACATCCAGCACTGGTATTCTTCTTTCCCTGACTTTCAAATTTTGGCACCACGTCAGCTTGTGCACAAACAAACAGCCGCCCCGGCATTCAACACCCTTGCAGACCCCCATAAGGGACCAATGGCAGGTAAGGATCAATCGTGACACCGCCCCCCCCACCCTTGAGGAAGACCTCTAGATGACCTTCAAAATAGACTTCTCCGTGTGAGTCTTGAATCAGACGAGTAGAAAGTTTCCTTCCACTTGAAAATCCTTCGATTTTATGAGAAACTTCCCACGGTAAACATCCCAGATCGACTCAATCTCAAATTCCTCCTGGCCATCTATGACGACTGGAGATCTGACTGGAGGAAGTCGGACCCCCCTAGTGGGAAACGTGAAAGACAGGATGAATTCTGAAGGTAGGAGGTCATTTAATCTTGTAGGCGACTTCACTAATCTTTCCAATAATCGGAAATGGGCCGACAAACGCGTGCCCTAGTTTCTTAGAGTAAATTAGCTGTGGGAAGATATATTAGATCTCCGATGGGATAACTGGGAGGTTTAGCTCTCCTGCCATCAGAATAATTTTTCTGAGTCTGCCGAGTCGCGTCAAGATTCCCGTGAACCTGATCTTGACACTGGTTAATCTGGTCCATCGATTCTCGAACTGCGGCAGAAGAAGAAGATGAAGACTTAGTTGAATCTGGAATGACAGAGTAGAGTCCTGCGTGGGTCTAGACCCAACCCACAAAACCCGAGATCCGCTGGTTACTTATCTATGATTTTATAACTATGTCCTGCAGAATATACATTTCAATCTCCACCCACTGTGTAAACTTGCATTATGGGAGACAGTAAAGTTACAATGAGCAGGTACTACAACAGAGGATTATGGGTAGGGTGCAGGTGGAGCTGCAGTATTTATACTATGTATTGAAAACTACAACTCCCAGCATTCCCTGTCACAGATATCCCACCCCTCCCTGGATCTTCTGGGGTTCTCCCTCGAATTGGGGTGGTCTCCTGAATCTCCTCCCCGTCACGCCCCCTTTTCACACACCACGCCCCCGGACTGCCCACATCCCCGCCTCCTCCCACCTCGCCCCGCCCTTGGCGTGATGTAAATGACGTCACGAAGACCGCTAGGCCCGGCCCACAATGTGACGTAAATGATGTCATGCCGCACCGCCACGCCCCCTCTCCCCCCGCCTGCCCGCAAGTAGATAATGGCAGGGTGGGATGTCTGCTGTCAGCCCTCTGCTGTTGTACAATGTCTGTAGTTCTAGCTGAGCCTCATCAAGTGGTAGATTGTTATTATCATCACTAGAATCATCCACATCCCATAGATCATTATGGCCAGAAGGATTTACCAAGACCAATGAAATCACATGTCCGACATGTGCCCTGGTCTCATGCATAGGTGCATAGTTACAATGTTTCATACTTTGTTCTATGGGAGATTGTTACTTTGCTGGCTCTGACCTCGTGTCAGACATGTGCTCTGGTCTCATGCATAGGTGTATAGTAACAATGTTTCATACTTTGTTCTTTGGTAGATTGTTACTTTGCTGGCTCTGACCTCATGTCAGACATGTGCTCTGGTCTCATGCATAGGTGCATAGTTACAATGTTTCATACTTTGTTCTTTGGTAATTGTTACTCTACTTTGCTGGCTTGACCTCATGTCAGACATGTGCTCTGGTCTCATGCATAGGTGCATAGTTACAATGTTTCATACTTTGTTCTATGTGATTGTTACTTTCTTTGCTGGCTCTGACCTCATGTCAGACATGTTGCTCTAGTCTCAGCATAGGTGCATATTTTACAATTTTTCATACTTTGTTCTATGGGAGATTGTTACTTTGCTGGCTCTAACCTCATGTAAGACATGTGCTCTGGTCTCATGCATAGGTGTATAGTAACAATCTTTCATCCCCGACCCGTGCAGGACTCTAGAACACAGTTTGTTAATGGGAGACTCTGCTATTGGGAGGAGAGAAGGACAATTATCTTGTGCAGCTGCTGAGACATTAGATGTAATGCTCTAAGGTCCGATTCATCCTGGAATGAGGGTGGTATGCTGCACAGGAGCCGATGCACAGGAACGAGACATAGGAGTCAAAGAATATGAACCAAGCACAGAAGCTGAGGCACAGGAACAAGTTAATAAGATAGGCGAGGAACAGGAAAGATCAGAAAGCCAAAATCCAGCACTCGTCTTCTCCTTTCCCTGCTTTTTAAATTCTGGTGCCGTGCCGGCCCGTGCACGAACACCCATTTGCATGCCCAAAGGATGTCGTGCTCGTGCCCGCCCGCACGAGCCCACAGGAAGTCAGGCCACCAAGGGACAATCGGCATTCTCCACCAATCATCCATCTGATGACCTTCTTGCTAACGCCATCTTTCCATGACTCTTCCTCCCTCCATCCCTGTTGCAGTTTTATGGATTTATTTTGTCAGTCACCTGGTGATAGGTAAGCAGATAGAATACTTAGGGCCAGATTTATACTGTGCCGGTTACTGGATAGGTAGGATGTAAGGGTAGATTTATCATATATAGATATATAGATACAATATACTGTGCTGGTTACCGGATAGGTAGGATGTAAGGGTAGATTTATCATATATAGATATATAGATACCATATACTGTGCTGGTTACCGGATAGGTAGGGTGTAAGGGTAGATTTATCATATATAGATATATAGATATCATATACTGTGCTGGTTCCGGATAGGGGATGTAAGGGTAGATTTATCAATATAGATAATATACCATTACTGTGCTGGTTACCAGATAGGTGAGGATGTAAGGTAGATTTATCATTATAGATATATAGATATCATTACTTGCTGGTTACCGGATAGGTGGATAAGGGTAGATTTATCAATATATGATATATAGTATACCAATATACGTGCTGGTTACCGGATAGGTAGGATGTAAGGGTAGATTTATCATATAGATATATAGATACCATATACTGTGCTGGTTCCCCGGATAGGTAGATGTAAGGGTAGATTTTCATATATATATATATAGATACCATATACGTGCTGGTTACGGATAGGTAGGATGTAAGGGTAATTTATCATATATAGTATATAGTCTATACTTCTGTGTACCGGATAGGTAGATAAGGGTAGTTTATCATATATAGATATATAGATACCATATCGTGCTGGTTACCGGATAGGTAGGATGTAAGGGTAGATTTATCATATATAGATATATAGATCGCAATTACTGTGCTGGTACCGGATGGTAGGATGTAAGGGTAGATTTATCAATTTATATAAGATACCATATACTGTCGCTGGTTACCAGATGGTAGGATGTAAGGGTAGATGTTATCATATAGAGATATATAATCCCATATACTGTGCTGGTTACCGATAGGTAGAATGAAGGGTAGATTTATCATAGATAGATATATAGATACCATATACTGTGCTGGTTACCGGATAGTAGGGATGTAAGGGTAGATTTATCATATATAGATATATAGATAATCATATACTGTGCTGGTTACCGATAGATGTAGGTAGATTATCATCTATATAGTATATAGATACCATATACTGTGTTGGTACCGGATAGGTAGGATGTAAGGGTAGATTTATCATATTATAGATATATGATACCATATACTGTGCTGGTTACCGTATGGTAGGATGTAGGGTAGATTTATCTATATAATAATATAGAACCATATACTGTGCTGGTTACCGGATAGGTAGGAGTAAGTGTAGATTTATCATATAGATATATAGATACCATACTGTGCTGGTTACGGATAGGTAGGATTAAGGTATGATTTATCTATAGATATAGATCACTATATACTGTGCTGTTACCGATAGGTAGGATGTAAGGTAGATTTACATATATAGATATATAGATACTATTGTGCTGATACCAGATAGGTAGGATGTAAGGGTAGATTTAAATCTGCTGATTGAGGTTTCTTGACGTAGAGAGAGGGGAATAGAATTCCAGAGGATGGGAGGTACGAGAGAGAGAGGTTTAAGGTGAGAGGAAGCAGTGTGAGTGGGGGGTCTGTACAGGAGCTGGTTCTGTGATGAGTGGAGGGTACGGACAGGAACATATGGGGAGACTAGAGAGGAAATATAAGGAGGAGCAGAGCGAAGGGATATAAATGTTAGCAGAAGGATTTATATACAATGCGCTGTTTAACGGGGACCCAGGTTTTTGTGCGGTACAGAGGAGATTTGGGATCCAGTTTATTAGTGTATGGGAACCTTTAGTTTATTTTTCCTTTATTAAACCATTAACTTGTTCCTGCCTGGACCAACCTTCACCTGTTTCTTAACTCAGTTTGACTTTCCTGTACTTTGTTAGACACAGAGGAATCTGAACGACCTTTGTTACATTCCAGACCCCGAATCCAGTTTATGTCTGAACTTTCCTCCTTCCTACCCTGTTCCTATCCTGTAGGGATTCAGACTTTCCTGGGTATTCCAGGCATCACAGTGAATACTTTGCACTGGGCCACCCATGGCTGGTGGCTGCTGATTGTGCCTCGGCCAATGGGGGCTTGGCTATAGGTGGAGCTAGCAGCGGAGATTGGGGTATTCGCCATGAATGTTCTGGGACCCGTAAACATTGGGTATAGAAGCACCGTACATGAAGTTGAGATATGAGAACTGTATAAAGGAAATGATTGTGGAATTGTGTGAACCACTATAGAAAGTACTAAATTGACACGATCATTTCCGATAACTCCTGGAATATATTTTACATGTGATTGGAAAACAGCGACGGTCTATTTCATTCAGAAGAAATGTGAAATTGTTTGGTGTTTTTTTTTATTGGCCGAGGCCTGTTCAGCAATGGAATTCCCTTGTTCCTCGTTTGGCAGGAGTGTGCAGAGGTCGATTGCCTGCAGGCCTGCGAATCTTTTTATAATAAAGAATTCACCTTGGCGTCCAGCCCATTAATTAAAGCCGTGGAGCTGAAAGAAAACTTAATCTTTCTGAACTTCTATTTCCCACTATAAAGTTGGTCCTTACTCCAGATACTCTACACAAGTGCGCACCAGATACTCTACGCAAGTGAGCACCAGATACTCTACGCAAGTGCGCACCAGATACTCTATGCAAGTGCGCACCAGATACTCTATGCAAGTGCGCACCAGATACTCTACACAAGTGCGCACCACATACTCCACGCAAGTGAGCACCAGGTACTCTACGCAAGTGAGCACCAGATACTCTACGCAAGTGCGCACCAGATACTCTACACAAGTGCGCACCAGATACTCTACGCAAGTGTGCACCACATACTCTACGCAAGTGAGCACCAGTTACTCTATGCAAGTGAGCACCAGATACTCTACACAAGTGAGCACCAGATACTCTACGCAAGTGAGCACCAGATACTCTACGCAAGTGAGCACCAGATACTCTACACAAGTGAGCACCAGATACTCTACACAAGTGAGCACCAGATACTCTACACAAGTGAGCACCAGATACTCTACACCAGTGAGCACCAGATACTCTACACAAGTGAGCACCAATACTCTACGCAAGTGAGCACGCTATACTCTACGCAAGTGAGCACCAGATACTCTACGCAGTGACACCAGATACTCTACGCAAGTGCGCACCAGATACTCTAAACAAGTGCGCACCAGATACTCTACACAAGTTCGCACCACATACTCTACGCAAGTGAGCACCAGGTACTCTACGCAAGTGAGCACCAGATACTCTACACAAGTGAGCACCAGATACTCTACGCAAGTGAGCACCAGATACTCTACGCAGTGATGCACCAGATACTCTACGCAAGTGAGCACCAATACTCTACACAAGTAGCCACTATACGCAAGTGAGACCAATACTCTCAAGTGAGCACCAGATACTCTACACAAGTGGCACCAGATACTCTACACAAGTGAGCACCAGATACTCTACACAAGTGAGCACCAGATACTCTACGCAAGTGAGCACCAGATACTCTACGCAAGTGAGCACCAGATACTCTACGCAAGTGCGCACCAGAGAGTCTACGCAAGTGCGCACCAGAGAGTCTACGCAAGTGCGCACCAGATAGTCTACGCAAGTGCGCACCAGATAGTCTACGCAAGTGCGCACCAGATATTCTACACAAGTGCACACCAGATAGTCTACACAAGTGCGCACCAGATAGTCTACACAAGTGCGCACCAGATAGTCTACACAAGTGCGCACCAGATAGTCTACACAAGTGCGCACCAGATAGTCTACACAAGTGAGCACCAGATACTCTACACAAGTGCTCACCAGATACTCTACACAAGTGCGCACCAGATACTCTACACAAGTGCGCACCAGATACTCTACACAAGTGCGCACCAGATACTCTACACAAGTGCGCACCAGATAGTCTACACAAGTGCGCACCAGATAGTCTACACAAGTGCGCACCATGGAACCCTAACAAACCATCACAGACACCGTGGAACCCTAACAAACCATCACAGACACCGTGGAACCCAACAAACCATCACAGACAACCGTGGAACCCTAACAAACCATCACAGACACCGTGGAACCCTACAAAAACCATCACAGACACCGTGGAACCCTAACAAACCATCACAGACACCGTGGAACCCTAACAAACTATCACAGACACCGTGGAACCCTAACCTTCACAGACCCGTGGAACCCTAACAAACTATCACAGCCACCGTGAACCCTAACAAACTATCACAGACACCGTGAACCCTAACAAACTATCACAGACACCGTGGAACCCTAACAAACTATCACAGACACCGTGGAACCCTAACAAACTATCACAGACACCGTGGAACCCTACACAACCATCACAGACACCGTGGAACCCTAACAAACCATCACAGACACCGTGGAACCCTAACAAACCATCACTGACACCGTGGAACCCTAACAAACCATCACAGACACCGTGAACCCTAACAACCATCACAAGACACCGTGAACCCTAACAAACCATCACAGACACGTGAACCCTAACAACATCACAGACAACCGGGAACCCTAACAACTATCACAACACCCGTGGAACCCTAACCATCAAACTACACAGACACGTGGAACCCCTAAAAAACCAAAAGAACTACACAACACATCGTGAACCCTAACAAACCATCACAGACACCGTGGAACCCTAACAAACCATCACAGACACCGTGGAACCCTAACAAACCATCACAGACACCATGGAACCCTAACGGGTTTCCTCTCTGATTGTGTTTAATACAAACAGTGAAATATCAATTCATTTAAACCACATCTGTAATGTTAGACTAACACGGATGGTCCAGTGTTTATCAGTCTCCAAGCACTAGGTTAGTTTGTTTTTTGAAGGTTTGAAATATCGGCCCCTTGACTTCTTTAGTGCAGTTTGATATTAGTCATTTGTGAGGAGACATTTAGTTACTTGGAACAGTTATTGGGAATATTTACTAAACCCCCCTGGCACGGCCACTTTCCAAAGCATGTTCGGCTTCATCTGACTGTTCAGTACAGGACTGTGAAGACCCCAACATTCTACAGTATCACAATAACCTTTCAACCCCCACATAGCTGGGGAACTGGGAATTTTTTTGCAGCACTGCCTTTTTGAATAATTTCCCCTCCATCAAGGTGACACCAGTTGTACAATGTTAAAATGTGTTAAATCGACTCTCCCTTCTAATACAAGGGACGAAGGACAATCTATAGCTCAGACATGGATCTAGTAAGTGTAAATGTCTTTGTATGTTTGGCAGGGAAGATGCATCTTTCCCCCAGTATTGTAATTCTGTAATGGTCATATTCAATTTTAGAAGTAAAAGTTGGGCAGCGGTTACAGTGAATTCCATACCATAATGCATTGCATGACTATGACACTATGGTCAGCTGAAGAAGTCCCTCCCCCCTTTTCTATATTATATATTACTATACATACACCCGGGTGCTACCTTGCAATAAAAAGTCCGCGGAGCACTCCTGGGATTTGGGTAAGAATATTTTATTGTACAAACTGCAAGGTCAACGCGTTTCACCCATCTTCATTGTGGCTGTCATCAGGATCTTGCATTTTGTACAATAAAATATTCTTATCCAAATCCCAGGAGTGCTTCGCGGACTTTTTACTTATCGAGTATTGCACGGTAGCACCCTGGTGTATATATAGTAATATATAATATAGAAAAAGTTCAGTGCACAAGAGGCCTTCCAAATCAACAGTGTTTTTATCCAGACATAGTGCTACATTGCCTGATGACGGACTAAGTGGAGGATCGAAACGCGTTGATATGGCACGATTCACAAATAAAAATACAATTGATAAAGACCAAGGAATGCTCCATCTTTACGTTTGTATATTCCATTGATGGACTGCACCTGGGCATCACGAATAGGGAGTTGGTCAGCGGCCACGCATATAATATATATATATTCAAAATAAAAACGTCCCCCAGTTACGAGACCACACCTTATCATTGCCTTACAGAAGAGGCTAAATAAGTTCTTTCCTATATTAATAATGCATTGGAATGCAAGTGGAATTCGAAAATTTTAAGTTACAGGCCTGATCAACAAGTTTTCAATTTCCTATGATGAAAATAAAGTCCATCTTGTCGCTTTATAAATAGTATTTTTCATGAATAGTCTATGCACAATATGGGTGGAAATGTCCTCCCAGAAGTCTACGTTGTCCCCCATTTCTTTGACTGGTTCCATGCATTGCTGTTTCTGTGATAATTCAAGACGTTGTAAAAAGGTTTCCACACCTTTCAGGACTAGCTGAGACGGAGGAGTAATTATCCGCTGGAGTTTTATAAGACTCCGCCATGTTCCGGTAACAGAATTCATTACCTACGTTGGATTCTGTCCAGACCATTGCAAAGGGCTCGGCTGTTTGTGGTGAAAACATGGGATTTCCATTAAGTTCAAGGAACCTTCACTTTTCATGTAGAAGAAGGTACATGTGTTAAAGGACACACACCCCATTGTACTTTATGACCGTTTTATTGCTAGACGCTGGCCAAGGTGCTCTAGCTGGTTTCGAACTTATAACCATCTGGACTTAGAGTGAGAAAGATGTCACCTGATCAGGAACATTCCGTTTAGATAAAAACATTAATGGAATTGCCAAATATTTGGAACAAAAGACACTTGAATACACACAATTATTATTTGGAAATAAGCGAAGAAGTGTTAAGGTAACAAACCCAAGAATCATTAGTCTTGGGATTCCATTCATCTAATGATGCAGAATATTGTTCACGGGAAATTTACGTGAATTCGTTCGTGGATGTTTATGGTGATAGATAACGTTTGCCAAAACTTCAATGACCTCAGGTAAGAACAATAGACCATGCCCCTTGACGTCTGTATTAACAAGATTGTTAGAGGTATTTCAGAGGATTGTGGGTAGGAGAAACAAGACAATGGATCAATACAAAAGGAGACAAAAAAATCTCATTGGTCAAAAGCTAGTTTTCAGTCTTCCAAGTCCCCTCAATAACGGTGATTACGACACAATTGGGCTAATTGGGAATGATAATACAAGATTTATATTTTATATATAATTATGGGATGTGTAGAGGCCCGTTTATGTAAAGAGTAGACAGGTTAGGAATTGTCTGTTAGTAGTAGTTTATATAGATTAGCACTTTCTATAATCTACATGATATCGCCACTACCACTGATCGCTTTGCCATCTTTCTATTTGAAGTCATCGCATGATGTCACTGATTCTGGGTTAAGTGAATTTTACCTGCCAAGTGGCCTTCAACTGTGTGGGGAATTGGACAGTGAGTAAAGCACACGGAATACTGAGAATTTGGAAACACAAATATCTTGGTAACCAATAGACAAGAAGTGTTATCGGCAAGACCTCATTTGTACATAGTAAGAGGGTCGATGGGTCTCCTGGATGTTTGTGTGTGTGGATGGAGAATCAGTAATTATCAATGGAATAGATACAGACTTCTGTTCATTGGTAAAACACACTGAACCGACACTGATCCAACTTTCTGGATATTGAGAGTTTCTTTTATTGGACAGATCCACTAGAGAAGGTTCTGAACCCAATAACTGGTGACTAGTGATGGCCCAGTTCGCGGATCCGAACCGCGTTTTTGAAAATTTTCGAAATTACAAGGGTTTCTCGTATATTCAAAAATACAGGAAAATACGAGAAATCCTCGAAAATTCAAAATTTCACGGATTTTTCACATTTTTGGACGGAGCAAGCTACATTTTCGGGTCCGTATTTTCGAAGAATCCTCGTTTTTTCGAAGAAAGGATTTTGCCGAACTTTCATTTTAATAGGTTTTAATGGGTCCGCTCGCGGATTTTCGAATTTTTTCGAAAATTCGTAGGTCCTCGAGCGGACCGGATTTTGCGAAGTTCGGACATCTCTACCGGTGACGCCTTCCTTATTATTAAGCTATTTACATTGAAGACATTGTATATCCCTTTTTAGGCCCTTTGGCCAAATCACAAAGCTCTGTGGTATTTTCTGTTAAGCTATTCTAATTGTATTGGGTTTGGATAAATTATAGAAAGGGCTCCTGAGGCTACGTATGGGACTATCCAAATAAAGTCTAATTTGACTTTCTAGCTACCAACGTTAAAATGCCCCCTGGGAAAGAAAGAGATTTCTCTTCACAGCCAATAAGCAAAGCTCAAGTGCGACCTTAAAGACGTGAAAAATTGTGGCAATTTCCTGCACAGACTCGAACAACACAGGGATTCTAAATTGCTTCGATTTTTATGAGCTTTCAGACCTACCTGCCAATGTTGAAGGGAAAAAAAAAGGAAAATAGGTTTTAATTTGCTCTGAATGGGAAGAAAAGACGAAGGAACTTCACACTGTAGAAATGTGAACGTGTTAATTTGGATACACGGTAAGCCGGGCGGTTTAATGACTTATGCTTCTTGTCGAGCGGGGGAAAAAGGAATGTTGGATTCTTCGACTCATAAAGAAAATAAGTTTCACAAAGACCAATATTCTTTTACACAGCTCATGTGGTTTTACTGGTGAATTATGGGGTGCCACATAACGTAGGGTTTAGCGTAGAGAGAGGAAACCGACACGAGATTAAAACAGTTACAAATAAGAAAGGTGACTGGTAAAAAAAAAGGCCAAATAATATGAGTTTGGGAAGCCCCATGAATCTTATAAAACAAAAAATTTTAGAATCTCCATATCGGATGTTTAATTGAAACGCTTTCATTCATTATAATGGGCTGTTATGAGAGGCTCTGCTTTCAATTAACATTATTGTGAATGTTTATTTGCCTGATAAGGAATTGGCATTTTTCATATTTTCTTTTATTGTTTTTTTTTTAAATTTTTTGCATGAGTTTTGAATTTTAAAGAAAATGGTTAATTAAAAACATTTCCCCGGAAACCGTTGATTAAACTGACTAATCTCGTGTATCAATAAACAATCCCAGCCAGAGATAAACTTGTGTAAGGTAGTGTGTAAGGTAGGTTCTTCATTTACTTCTAACCCCTCCTCCTTCCCAAGCTGCTGATTCGGGCATGCTCAGATGGGAGATTGGTGCTATGCAATCAGCTCTCTCCCTGTTCAGAAGGGTGAGTAACTTCACAGGTTTGTGTAGTGAATTATTTTACTTGTTTTAATCATTATCTTTGGTGAGAAATAACACTAAAAGGCAGCAGTTTCTGAAATGATTACAAGTTTTTCAGCTTGAATTCCCTGTATGTAATATAACATTGGTATCATCATCACCTGCAGCTAGTAGATAAATGACTAAAGGCAGGAAGGACGATATTGTTTTTAATATTCCACTATAGTCCAGAAGATAAAGGGATGTCCGGAAAATAAAGGAATGCCCAGAAGATAAAGGAATGTCTAGAAGATAAATGGATGTCCAGAAGATAAAGGAATGTCCAGAAGATAAAGGGATATCCAAAAGATAAAGAAATGTCTAGAAGATAAAGGGATGTCCAGAAGATAAAAGAATAATCAGAAGATAAAGGGATGTCCAGAATATAAATGAATGTCTAGAAGATAAAGGCATATCCAAAAGATAAAGAAATGTCTAGAGTATAAGGTGTCTAGAATATAAAGGTGTCCAGAGGAAAGGATATCCATAAAGATAAAGGGATGTCCAGAAGATAAAAGGATGTGAATAAGATAAGGAGGCGATAATAAAGGAATAGCCAGAAGATAAAGGAATGGACAGAAGATAAAGGGATGTCCAGAAGATAAAGGGATGTCCAAAAGATAAAGGAATGTCCAGAAGATAAAGGAATGTCCAGAAGATAAAGGGATGTCCAGAAGATAAAGGAATGTCCTGAAGATAAAGGAATGTCCAGAAATAAAGGATGTCCAGAAGATAAGGATGTGAATAAGATAAAGGGATGTGGAGAAGATAAAGGATGTCCAGAAGATAAAGGGATGTCCAGTAGATAAAGGAATGTCCAGAAGATAAAGGAATGTCTAGAAGATAAGGAATGTCCAGAAGATAAGGGATGTCCAGATAAGTGAATGTCCAGAAGATAAAGGAATGTCCAGAAGATAAAGGGATGTCTAGAAGAAAAGGGATGTCCAGAAGATAAAGGAATGTCCCGAAGATAAAGGGATGGACAGAAGATAAAGGGATGTCCAGAAGATAAAGGGATGTCCAGAAGATAAAGAAATGGACAGAAGATAAAATGATGTCCAGAAAAAAAAAAACTTTGTTCTAATATTTTGATGACCCCCCAAACCCCATTTTCGCAATATTTACAGTTTCCAAAGACGCTCCTGAATTTTCTTACCTGACCCAGTCCCTTGCCGTCTAGGTGCCACCCCCTGCTCCTGTTTTGAGCTCTTCTTGAGCAAAATCAGTAGCAGGGGACTTCTGCATCAACAGCCACTTTACTTCCTGGTCGCGGCTGTCAGGTGATTGGGTGTCACGTCACTCCTTATCTGACAGCCACAGCCAGGAATTGGAGTGTCTGTCAGCAGCGGTGGCAGAGTAGGAGCGGTGAGGGACCAGGTCAGGTAAGGAAGTTCAGGAACGTCTTTTGTGAATTTTTTTTCAGTGGACATGCCCTTTAACCCAGATAATATCTGGCCTTTGTCTGCGCTCCCTGCTCTTCTTTCTCCTCCTTGTCCCACTGTATTGAGGTTTAGCTCATATCACACAGTACATCCTTGTTCGAAATGTTGGCTTCTCTCTTTCTTCATCAAACATGTTTAACACCAAAACTTTGCCCCATCTCAGTCTAAACCTAATATCCTCTACTGAAAGTTGGGGGGGTTAGGTTTTCAGTTGTTAATTAATCTTGGTCTTAAAATGAGCCTTGGGTCATATCTATGGCTGCAGCCTGTGAGAAATTATATTGTGGATAATGCTAATACTCTACTACCAGTAGACATCACCTAACATCACCTGACCATCTGTCCCTCCCATCTCCCCATGGACAGAGCATGCTCAATTACGATTTATTGCTGGAAAAGAACCTGCACAGACATAAAATAAAATGAGTGAGTTAAGTTGAGTGGGTTGACTATAAAGCCCTATCCAGGCTCCAGAACACCAATACTCCACTCAGCCTCACCCCAGCAGAAAAAAACTAGAAAACCTTGGACAAGCCCTTAAATATCTATCACAGTAAAACAGGGATGGTTGAAGGTGTTTGTTTGAAGGCTAAAGGTCAAGTTTTGACTCCTTGGGTAACTGCGGCAAAATCGCAAACCAATATTTAAAAACCTCTCCAGGGCCTGAGGGGGCCACTTGCACTGTGTTTACAGCAAATCAACCACTTGAAAAAGGAGTCAGATATTTATCAGAAATGATACAACGCCACGGGGATCTAGGGATATACTTCATCCCAAGGAACTTTCTCATAAATAACACATGTCTGAAAAAAAGGAAGAATAATTAGTACCAAACATGAAACCAAGACAATCTCCTGTTATTAATGATCGTCTATTGCTTCGTGAGCTGCCAGAAATAACATTTCTATTAATGTGGCGCAGATAACAGATTTTTCTCATTTTCCGTGCCCGTTTGAAGAAGTTTTATTATCTGCTTTCCTTCTGTTTAATGAACTTTGTTGAGGCCAATATGTTTGTTCAACACAACATTGAGTTGATATAGCATCACCGTGGGGTAGGGGATATTGAGTACTGGTTATCTATGGCTAAAGCAGAAAAACAAAGAACTTAGTTCATACACAATGTGTACGAAGGGGCATTTCGCCCGATAATCGGCCCGTTTCATACATAATTATGGTATTTGGTAGAGAGTTATGTCTGAGTTATGTTGTACACATTATGATATATTGTTCTATTGTATTTCCCACTGGGATCTGCATGTCTAATTGTTGAGGGTGGAACCAGCCACCTCTTGACTTCATGTGTTTGATTGTAACATTGTCTTTTACTCCCTTGGCCATTTTATTTGGTGTACATGACGTTTATAGCCTTATATACAGTCCTATACTCCAATGCTTCTGTCAAGTGTTCTGCTAAAAAGGTATAAATGTCTTATAATCACCAGGTGTGTAGGTTTACCCTTTTAAACAAATAATATCTCAGATATCATGTAACATGTAATGTATGCTCCAGCCTCGTACTGTCGCATTTTGTGTAGTTTAGGCCCGTTAGTTGGGTTAAGAGTATTATCGTGATGTCTCGTATGCAAACTTGGCTCCTTCTCTTCTTCCCGGACTGGTTTTAGAAAGGGGAAAGATGGTACCAGCACTGGATCTACAGGATTAGAGAAGATCCTTAACACGTATGTATCAATCTACAGTATAGTCCATATAGACCATGTAGACTATCCCCTACATTCCCATGATCCTCTTTCTTGAGCTCTGGTCAATTTGCCATTGTTGAATTTGGTAGATTTATGGCTTTTTTCATATTTGCTTACTATTTCACTGTAAACCGGAGAAGGTATGGGAAAACAATCAAACCGGGCAGATTTATTGGCTGTGTAGATTTACAGTGGGAGCTTTCAAGAAGTCTTTTGGTCTCATCCTCAGACACTTTATAAAATGAAGGACGAAGAATCTCATATGTTTATACAGACACCTCAACAATCCCCTTTCATTGCTGGACGGTTTCCGATTTTCCATCTGTAACCTTATTATCTGCGGTAATGTTAGTGAAGGCATCTCGAGCTATAAGAGGAGTTTGGTGTAGGCATGTTCGAATGGTCAGATTGAAAGATAGCAATGTAAATATTATGAGTACCTATGGACAGGGAGTTAAACCAAACAAAGCAATCATTAATACAAATTGAATGCTAAAAAAAGGACTAACCAGAGATTTTTAACCCCATTCTCCTTCCAAGTCTCTGGCTCATTGGTTAGTACGGTGGCTCAGTGATTAGTACGGTGGCTCATTGGTTAGTACGGTGGCTCAGTGGTTAGCACTGATACCTTGCAGCACTGAGGTCCTGAGTTCGATTCCACCCTTGGACACATCTGCAAGGAGTTTGTATGTTCTCCCCGTGTTTGCGTGGGTTTCCTCCGGGCACTCCAGTTTCCCCCACAATCATAAAGACATACTGATAGGTTGTATGTGTCAAATAAATGTGCTTAGATTGTAAGCTCTTCAGGGCAGGGCCTGATGTGAATGCAACAAAAAAAAAGTGTGTTTCTGTGCACTTTTGCCAGGCGGTTACTTTACAGGGGATTATGGGTAAAAATGCACCTTAAAAAATTGCGTGACCTATTTATTTGTGTCTGTTTTCATGCTCTTCCATAGACTTGTATTAAGTGGAAATTTGACAAATACAGCACACAGTGTGTCTACTTCCAGTGCTTGGAAATAAAAATAAATGTCACTGCGGATTGCAAAGAGCACAAAACGCGACAAAGTCACACCAGCGGGGCCTGGCACACAAAATGCACGTTAAAGCAAAAATAATATAAAGTTTAGCTGGACTTTTTGCAATATTATCTAAATTCCCCAGAATGTGTTTTATGGCGCAGATCCCCTTTTATTTTCCACAAGTGGAATAAATTCTAATGTAACTTTGTGTTCTGCGTTTCGTAAATTTTCATTGCAAATAGCAAACGGATAAATCTACTGATAGATACAACGAGGAATAAAATCCCAAACTAAAACGCTGCGTTTATCTTCTCGTGAAAACCTTTCGTGGTCTTTGCGACGTTTTGTAAACACTTTCCTAATCTGCGAAAGGTTTTATTGGCGGTTAAACCAAGTAATAATGTTTTACGGGAGAGTTTATAACACGAAGGGCCCCGTAGAATTCGGTTTGTTACAATGGGGGTCCGGGGGGAGGGGTGAGTGTCTAGTTCGATTTTCAGGAACAATTAACATTTTCAGGGAAATGATAATAAAGGTAAATTAAAGTACAAGTAAACATAAAACTGTCTAGAAGTTTATTCAGTCATTGAATCATTCATTTGCATCTCCGGAATTAGCTTGGCCTTTGGGGTGTGTTACCTAGGGGTGTGTGTTTGTGTGTGTGTGGGGGGGCTATAGTGCTTTGATCATGATACATGATGGTTCCTTGAGAATTAATAGGATGACCCTCCCATATGGCCAGTCCTTGTTTGGTGCAGTTAAAGAGCCCAAGACCACAGGGAATGATATCTGGGAAAACATCCCATTCCAATAACGTTGATCGGATTCATTCTGCGGCAGGCGGTGATGATGTCTTTTGATTTACAAGCAGGTCACAGATCAGAATTTCCAAATTTCCCAGAAATTAAAAAAAAAAAACCCCCGTCCATTCATTCTATGTGAATCTGCGCTGGGTTTCTAGACAGTCATCTTCCATCATCGCGTTCCTTCCTATTCCATATTCAGAAATGATTAATAACTTTAAATAAAGACGTCCGCTGGACTTTTAGACAAATAAAAAGAGAATCCGCACAGCGACAGATTCGAAGCCTTGTTTGTCTTTTTTATGGAAGTAAAAGCCCATTGAATAAATTTTAAACAGATGTCCGATTGTTTAAATGATTCTTAGTTAATGGGAAGGGGGAGGTTTGACGTTTATAAAACCAGAAAGGAAAAAGTTTGTCCTACACGTGAACTGCTAGTTTACAAACCCAACAATAACTTAGTCAAGGAGCCTTTCTTATATTCCGGACCACTCACACCTGTAGACAGGGGTGCCCCTACCATGAAGCAAGTTGAAACATTTGCTCAGGGCGCCCACCCCCCCGTGGGACACTGAAAAGGCGGCAGTTAAAAAAAATCCTCCTTCCTGCAATACTGCATTTCAGCACCAGTCCAATCAGTGTTAAGTCAGCCCTCCAGTCAGTGTTAGTCAGCATACCATACCCACCTCCACAAGCAATGCCTATGTTACCTGATGAAGCCATGCATGCTTCACCCCCGCTAATAGGCGACATTCAAATGTTGTTTCAGGTGTCAAAAACCCTAGCAACCCTGCCTGTAGATAAACATTGTAAATCGGAATTAAAATGCGTTGACCTTACCCAGAAAACCAAAACTGACGAAGGTTCTCGTAGATTTACCAACCACCCGTGGGGAGATCCCCTAAGCGAAAATAGTGATCTGTAGGAAGCAGCACAAAGTGTTAACCATGCACCTGTTTATTTATATCCACCTCAAAATCTGATGTGCTACAGATATCCAGATATTCAGATATCTACATATATATATTATATATACTATATATATATTTATATTAGATATACAGATATACAGTACCACAATTCGGTAACTCGCATGGAGAGGAGATTTCTCTATTCATTTTTATTAATTTCAATGCTGTATAACCCTTCGGTCGGGTATTGTGGATGATCTGACCAAGCTGATTATTAATATCTCACCCTATCCTATAAAGCACTATCCAACACAGCCCCTCCATATATCTCACCCTATCCTATAAAGCACTATCCAACACA
>JAACNH010000813.1:57758-137068 GCA_019447015.1 Hymenochirus boettgeri | reverse complement strand
TTAGCATGGTTTTAACACTGATTTTGTGCTGCCTGTGCTATTTCCAAAACTGTTTAGAAATATCGCTACGTAGCCTATTCCATTGAGGTATCTTCACTGAGATTTTTTTTTTTTTGCCATTTAGTTTTATTGAAGAACAGGGAGGTAAAGGAGCTGTGTCTTACCTTCCGTTCTTTAATAAAACTTGCAGGAGAGAAGGTTAGCTACTAAGTCGATTGCTCGCTCCTCCCCTGTGTAGTCTGACAGGTCTGACCAGGTCTGACCTGTCAGTACGCGGCGGAGGAGAGAGCGATCGGGTAAGTACCTTACCTTCTCTCCTGCAGGTTTTATTGAAGAACGGGAGGTAAGACACAGCTCCTTTACCTCTGTTCTTCAATAAAACTGAATAGCAAAAACAAATTTCTCAGTGGAGATACACGTTAACTTTGTATGAACCTGGTTGTATGAAAGACAGCAGAGGGTGGTCTCGGAATATTTCTATATTCTGCTATTTTCATATGTGCAAAAACACTTTTACTGGCCCACCATATGCAGTTTAATTCTACCAGTAACAAACACCCTGGTCATATACGGTAAATAGGCACAAAAAGAAAGAATAGAACAGTCACTGATAGATTAAAATATCCTTAAATACAAAATTAATATCACATAAAGTTTAATGAAGTATATTATAAACATCCCATATTTATATACCATAGGTTGGAGTTCCCTTGTTTTTAAAGGGAAAGTTCAGTGAAAAATATCATTATTTTTAAAATTCTTAGTTTATATTACATATACCTAGGGGCATATTTATAAAGCTTCGTTAAGTTTTCGCGGCCGTTTTCCCTGACATTAACGCATAAATCGCGTTTAACGCGATTTATTAATGTCCGAAAACGGCCGCGAAAATTTAACGAAGCGTTAACCCTTCGCGGCGATACTTACCTGTTACCGCCGCTTCTATTTATAAAGCGGCGGTATGTGTTTCGCACTGCTAGTATCGGCTGTTTTACTTCGCCACCGGGAGGCACGCCCACCCCGCCCACAACCCCCCGCAGCGGCAGAGACCACCCACCGCCGTTTCCCAGCGTGAATCGGGACCCCCCTCCCCGGCCCTATCAGGGCCTTTGCGGCACTTACAAGTGCCTTTGGCGGGGTCACCCCCAGTGTGCGGCTCTTAAAATCCTGAGAGGGAGGGAGAGGGAGGGAGAGGGAGGGAGGGGGAGAAGGGCTGCAGTATGCATGCCAAACTTCTCCCGGAGGCCAGGTAGGAGGCAGAGTCCTATATGGACTCTGCTATCCTCCTGGTGGGCAGTTTTTGGGACTTTGGGGGGGGACTACAGGAGAACCATATGGAGCTGGGATGTGAGGTAAGGATTACACTGCACTACATGATGGGGCCAGTAGTTGGGGGATTATAGTTTTGGGGGTGGACATGCCCTTTAAGCCCCAAAAGGCCCTTCTCAGGGCCCCGCTGGAGGGTGCCTCCACTCCTCCCAGCGGGTCCCTCCCTTCCCCTCCCCGGGAGCGGCCGGGGCGGGGGGCTTGGAGGTTTGCTGGGGAGGGGGTGCGCGGCGGGTGGTCGCGACCACCTGCTGCGGCCCATTCCCGGCAGCCCCTCCTAGCCTCCTGTTCCGAGATTGCCACGAGCGGGGAAGGGGTTGGGAGGGGCTGCTGGGAAGCGGCGGCGGGTGGTCTCGCCGCGGGGGGTTGTGGGCGTATGCCCCGCCCCCTTAGCAGAGACGTCGGGAAGGGATTTTAAGTCCCTTCGTGGCGATACTGTACAGTATCGCCGCGAAGGGACTTAAAATTACCGAAACACATCGCGGCCGCGATACATGTATCGCAGCAATGTCGCTCGCCGTTATAAATACGGCGATAGCGCTATTTTCGCGGCCGCGATGTGCGGCGGTAATTTTTTTGCGCTAATCTTGCTTTTTTATAAATATGCCCCCTAGTTATTCTACATATTCTCTTCAATTTTGAGAAATTAGTTGAATTTATATCCCTTGCTATTCCCTGTTATTGCCCATAGTGAGCTGCCATTTTAGGTTCTGTAACGGTCCTTCTTCTTCCCAGAAAGAAGTCCATTGCAGTAAAAGCAAAAGGACACATGGCTGAAAGGGAGGGGGAACGCAGGTGAGGGTTAGGATTTAACAGGGTTAAAATAAAGACAGAACTGGGGGGTGAGAAAGAAAGAGGGAGGGAAGGAAGATGGTGACAGGCAGATTTGAAAAAGGCAACGTTGGGATTGGTTAAAGAGATAGCTGCTAGGGATTGGAAGGAAGTTTGCAACAATGTTGCAGGTGGAAGAGAGCAAGGTAGAAAAAGGGGGAGGAAGAAGAAACAGACGTGGGCAGAGAGAAGCAGATGGAGAGAGAAGAGGTTCCAGCAGAGAAAGAAGGAAAAGAACAGCTAGAAGAAAAGAACAGCGGCCTCACGGGCTCCCTGTGGGCTGTAAACACATTAGCTATTGGGCTACACACCCAGAGCTATCGAGCTACTCACTCAGGGCTTCCCGTGACAGCCATGGCGGAGATCGACCAGCTTCTACACCAGCTTTGGGCGAAGGCGGCATCCAGAGGGGACGACTGGCTGAAGGCTGAACTCACAAGGCTCAACTCCCTACCCGACGCCGGAGACACAAGGAGCAGAAGGAGGACCCGACCACCGAGACGCCTGAGTCCCGGAGCAGCGGTACCCGCGAAGAGGAGGAGCAGCGCGAGTGTCGGGCCCAGATCGGAACGAGCGGGAGATCCGGAGGGAAGTCGCAAGCTGATGACATCATCAAAGGAGCCGGCGGGAACATCGCGAGACTTCGTAAGGGGACGTCGCAGAGCCGTGACGTCAGCAGAGGCGACAGCACCGGCACATAGGAGCAACAGTGCCGATGGAAAGAAGAGGCACAGAACGGATACAGCCCAGGATACACGCATGGTGCAGGACAGGGAGGGATCACACCAAAGGCAGAGAGGAGGAAGACCAGGAACCATGCCACAAACACAGAGGGGGAGAAGACCAGGGACATCGGCTCAGGAGGACAGCAACAGAGGAACAGAAGACAGCAGCTCAGAGGACCAAGAGAGACCGACACTCAGGAGCGTCATCGCAGTGCCTTCTACAGGGACAGCGTCCGGGGTACCCACGGCAGTCGGCACAGCAAGAGCTGACCAGCTAATTGGTGAGTTAACCCACGGGGGTCTTGGCTCCTTTATGCACACAACAAACACACCCATTCAGACCACTAATCAGTCCCACAGGCCACGTTACTCAGAAGCAGAAAACGAGAAGTTTGGGGAGTTTTTTGGAGGTATGAGGGAATTAATGAAAGCTTGGGAGGTCAGGTTAGCAGCAGAAGGACGGAGGGGAGAAGGCACGACGCAGGCAAGTAATGGTAGTAACACGTTAACGGTAAACGCAATAGATCCAAGACAGGCATGGCTGGGTGCAGAACAGGTTGAACCCAGGAAAAGGTTAGGAACAGTAGTGCCACAAGAACAAGGGGTAGGCGAGGCTGCCTCAGAGGTCGAACCATCTATAATAGAAGTTGCAACTAAAGTAAAAGTCGGTAAAGAGGTGAGGGTGTCAGATTTCTCCAAGGGTTCAACTTACCTTTGCTTTGAGGGCCCACTGGGTGCCCATCTAAAAAACGAGCTGAGAGAATGCATTTGGAAAGGAGAGTACGTAGATTTATTTCCACTACATCAGCAGACAGAATACAAACAGATCGACTAGCCAAGCAGGAGGAATTTAGGAAGGAAGATGAAGAAACTAGGAGAATAAGGCTTATACCACGGACATTTCATAATTGGTTGCAAGCATTTCTCTTTTTCAGTAGCGTATTAGGTGAAAGATCTCCGAGCGAATGCCCGGCACTTTTTTGCTACTTAGACGGTATATTTGAGGCGTATAGAACATTCGGAGGAATAGCCTGGCTGAAATATGATGAACAGTTCAGGCAAAGAAAGGCGGTCAGAACAGGGATCCAATGGGACCATAGGGATATGGGTCTCTGGTTAAAACTCATGTGCCCCAGCCGACCTTCAACGACACCCTTTCAAGGGGGTGCTGTGGGGGGATTTCAGCCCACCCCCTCAGCATTTCACACCAAGAAGGGTTTTTGCTGGGCCTTCAATGAAGGCCAATGCAAATTTGGACAGACATGCAAATTCAAGCACGACTGCTCACATTGCGGGGGACCCCACGGATTTAATAGATGCTTCAAAAGAGGTAGGCAGACAGGACGATACAGCGACAATACAAGAAAAGGGGAGGACGCCGGTGAACGTACTCGCGATTGCACCTTTCCTAAACCTTTATAGGGACCATCAAGCAGCAGCGCTGCTTGAACAGGGTTTCAAACAAGGTTTCAGCATTCCCTTCAAGCCAAACAAAACAGCAATAACATCACGTAACCTAAAGTCAGCCTACCAAAATCCCACAGTTATAGATAACAAATTGGAAAAAGAAGTTCATTCAGGGCGCATGGCAGGGCCGTTTAACACACCGCCGTTTCATAATCTTCGGGTATCCCCGCTAGGCCTAGTACCTAAAAAGGAGGCAGGAAAATTTAGGCTCATTCACCATCTGTCCTACCCCAAGGGCGGATCGGTAAATGATGATATCGACAAAGAGACATGCAAGGTATCTCACACCTCATTCGATAGGGCCGTTACACTGCTTAGAAAGGCCGGACAAGGGGCACTGTTGGCAAAAACAGACATCGAATCAGCGTTTTGATTGTTACCAATACACCCACAGTGCTTCCATCTGTTAGGTTGTAAATGGAACAACAAGTATTACGTGGATAAATGTTTACCAATGGGGTGCTCCATCTCATGCCTTAATTGAATGCTTCAGCACATTTGTGGAATGGGTGGTCAGATTGGAAGCAGAAGTCGATTTCGTGATCCACTATCTGGACGACTTCCTTTTTATCGGCCAGGCCGGAACACAACAGTGCTCCTTTCTACTAGAAACTATGAAGCGAGTTGCACATCGTTTTGGAATACCACTAGCAGTAGATAAAACCGAGGGTCCAACGACAGTATTGAGCTTTTTAGGCATAGAGTTAGACTCACTATCAATGGAATTTAGACTGCCCCAACAAAAAATTGATGAATTACAGCAACTAATAGGTCAGGCAAAACACTGTAAGAGGCTACCACTGCGCCACGTACAGTCTCTATTAGGAAAATTAAACTTTGCGTGCAGGGTTATGCCCATGGGTAGAGTATTCTCACGGAGACTGTCCCTGGCTACAAAGGGTTTCTCTCGCCCTCACCACTTTGTTAGGCTCAACAAGGAAGTTAGCAATGGCGCTCGCCGTTATAAATACGGCGATAGCGCTATTTTCGTGGCCGCGATGTGCGGCGGTAATTTTTTTGCGCTAATTTCGCTTTTTTATAAATATGCCCCCTAGTTATTCTACATATTCTCTTCAATTTTGAGAAATCAGTTGAATTTATATCCCTTGCTATTCCCTGTTATTGCCCATAGTGAAGGTGCCATTTCAGGCTCTGTAACGGTCCTTCTTCCCAGAATGCACTCTACCTTGGAATATTGCTAACTAATTTCTACTGATTGGCTGTTGGATGGGTCAAACATGCTCAGATCTTTACTGAGCAACTGAATCAACCCAGGGTCAGCGCTGGGTCAAGGGCAAAACCATAACAGTCTCTATTAGGGGTCCTGCACACAGGAAGTCAGTATTTATACACAGACAGAATGCTGAATGGGTAGGTTAAGGTCATTGGGATGGAAAAATACTGCTCTTTTTTTTCTTAAAAATAAATGTGTTTGCACAGAACTTCACCCTTGTATATACATTAAATATGGTAAAGCTTTTGCATAGTATGTAAAATACCAACTAAACATAATAGACTAGTTTGTAACTTTCATATTTCTATATTTCATATATAGTGTAAATGCCATGTTGTGTGTTCAGCATTTGCTTTTTGTTATTGTTTTATTATAGGTGTATTGTTTTATTACAATACACCTTATAATGATCCCATACTGTATCTCACTATTATATTTATTGTTTTATTACAATACACCTTGTAATAATCCCATACTGTATCTCACTATTATATTTATTGTTTATTACAATACACCTTGTAATGATCCCATACTGTATCTCACTATTATATTTATTGTTTATTACAATACACCTTGTAATGATCCCATACTGTATCTCACTATTATATTTATTGTTTATTACAATACACCTTGTAATGATCCCATACCGTATCTCACTATTATATTTATTGTTTATTACAATACACCTTGTAATTATCCCGTACTGTATCTCACTATTATATTTATTGTTTATTACAATACACCTTGTAATGATCCCATACTGTATCTCACTATTATATTTACTGTTTATTACAATACACCTTGTAATGATCCCATACTGTATCTCACTATTGTATTTATTACTTTTATTACAGTGCTTCAAGCTATACAGGTAAGATCAACTCACCAAGTTTTAACCAACATGCTCTATTTCCTTACATTAGTGTGTCCTATTACCAATATGTCACCACCACTGTAGTGGTACAAACATTGTACCAGACCAATGTATTTTAGGATTCACAAACCAAAATATTAATAAAAACAATAAAATTTAAATTTACTTGCTGAATATTTGTTATAAATTGATTATGTTTTTTATTATTGATATGTTAGAGTTATGTGTAGTGTACATTTTTAAAATTTGGTGAATTTTTATATTTCAGTACTAGAGATGGCTGAAATTGGTAAGATCTGTTCTGTTTTCAGATTTACAGATCTTGGTAAAATCATGAAAATCTGAAAACGGAATGTACTTTTGGGACTTCAGATGCCATTTGATGATTATCGAACGCTCAAGGCTATTTTCAGTAATTTTCGAAAATAGCCTTGAATTTAAGTTAATCGTCGTAAATGCGATCCAAAGTCCCGAAATCCGAACTATCCGCACGGTTTTGGATGGAATGTTCAGATTTCAGAACTGAGGGGTTCCGTGTCAGATCAAACCCGGATCCCATCTCTATTCAGTACCGACTATTAAATATTTTTCATAGATCTACATCTTTATTGAAGCTATGGAACACTGTTCACCTACAGAAACGTTGCCTCTTCTGTTATTAAGTTTCCCGCCTATTGCATAAAAACTCTCAATGACATATTTCTGTGCCCAGACCTTCTGTACTGAACTAGGACTTTTTATGCCATACCACATTTTGTCACAGATAGAAGTAAATTATCATTGTGATAGCGCCGCCTTAGTGCCCTTTATTTTTATCTGACATTTTTCCTTTCTCCTATAGGACATTGTTAGAAATCTGACTGATAACCTCAATCAACAAACCCTAATCCCTGCAGGTACATTTAATTTTACATACACAGCCTTGGTTTGGGGATAGATTAATTCAATGCCTTTTGTTACATAACCTTCAGAACATTACAATGGGGACGACCTGTGTTAGCCATTAGTAATATATAAAAATCAATGTTTAGGTGATACATACAGTTGGATAGCTAAATATTTTAATGCAAACTGAGGAAACTTATAAGGCGACACATTATTGGCTGAAAAACAGTGTTAAAGTCCCCCTACCTACTGTATTATTGGGTTAGCATGGTTTTAACACTGATTTTGTGCTGCCTGTGCTATTTCCAAAACTGTTTAGAAATATCGCTACGTAGCCTATTCCATTGAGGTATCTTCACTGAGATTTTTTTTTTTTTGCCATTTAGTTTTATTGAAGAACAGGGAGGTAAAGGAGCTGTGTCTTACCTTCCGTTCTTTAATAAAACTTGCAGGAGAGAAGGTTAGCTACTAAGTCGATTGCTCGCTCCTCCCCTGTGTAGTCTGACAGGTCTGACCAGGTCTGACCTGTCAGTACGCGGCGGAGGAGAGAGCGATCGGGTAAGTACCTTACCTTCTCTCCTGCAGGTTTTATTGAAGAACGGGAGGTAAGACACAGCTCCTTTACCTCTGTTCTTCAATAAAACTGAATAGCAAAAACAAATTTCTCAGTGGAGATACACGTTAACTTTGTATGAACCTGGTTGTATGAAAGACAGCAGAGGGTGGTCTCGGAATATTTCTATATTCTGCTATTTTCATATGTGCAAAAACACTTTTACTGGCCCACCATATGCAGTTTAATTCTACCAGTAACAAACACCCTGGTCATATACGGTAAATAGGCACAAAAAGAAAGAATAGAACAGTCACTGATAGATTAAAATATCCTTAAATACAAAATTAATATCACATAAAGTTTAATGAAGTATATTATAAACATCCCATATTTATATACCATAGGTTGGAGTTCCCTTGTTTTTAAAGGGAAAGTTCAGTGAAAAATATCATTATTTTTAAAATTCTTAGTTTATATTACATATACCTAGGGGCATATTTATAAAGCTTCGTTAAGTTTTCGCGGCCGTTTTCCCTGACATTAACGCATAAATCGCGTTTAACGCGATTTATTAATGTCCGAAAACGGCCGCGAAAATTTAACGAAGCGTTAACCCTTCGCGGCGATACTTACCTGTTACCGCCGCTTCTATTTATAAAGCGGCGGTATGTGTTTCGCACTGCTAGTATCGGCTGTTTTACTTCGCCACCGGGAGGCACGCCCACCCCGCCCACAACCCCCCGCAGCGGCAGAGACCACCCACCGCCGTTTCCCAGCGTGAATCGGGACCCCCCTCCCCGGCCCTATCAGGGCCTTTGCGGCACTTACAAGTGCCTTTGGCGGGGTCACCCCCAGTGTGCGGCTCTTAAAATCCTGAGAGGGAGGGAGAGGGAGGGAGAGGGAGGGAGGGGGAGAAGGGCTGCAGTATGCATGCCAAACTTCTCCCGGAGGCCAGGTAGGAGGCAGAGTCCTATATGGACTCTGCTATCCTCCTGGTGGGCAGTTTTTGGGACTTTGGGGGGGGACTACAGGAGAACCATATGGAGCTGGGATGTGAGGTAAGGATTACACTGCACTACATGATGGGGCCAGTAGTTGGGGGATTATAGTTTTGGGGGTGGACATGCCCTTTAAGCCCCAAAAGGCCCTTCTCAGGGCCCCGCTGGAGGGTGCCTCCACTCCTCCCAGCGGGTCCCTCCCTTCCCCTCCCCGGGAGCGGCCGGGGCGGGGGGCTTGGAGGTTTGCTGGGGAGGGGGTGCGCGGCGGGTGGTCGCGACCACCTGCTGCGGCCCATTCCCGGCAGCCCCTCCTAGCCTCCTGTTCCGAGATTGCCACGAGCGGGGAAGGGGTTGGGAGGGGCTGCTGGGAAGCGGCGGCGGGTGGTCTCGCCGCGGGGGGTTGTGGGCGTATGCCCCGCCCCCTTAGCAGAGACGTCGGGAAGGGATTTTAAGTCCCTTCGTGGCGATACTGTACAGTATCGCCGCGAAGGGACTTAAAATTACCGAAACACATCGCGGCCGCGATACATGTATCGCAGCAATGTCGCTCGCCGTTATAAATACGGCGATAGCGCTATTTTCGCGGCCGCGATGTGCGGCGGTAATTTTTTTGCGCTAATCTTGCTTTTTTATAAATATGCCCCCTAGTTATTCTACATATTCTCTTCAATTTTGAGAAATTAGTTGAATTTATATCCCTTGCTATTCCCTGTTATTGCCCATAGTGAGCTGCCATTTTAGGTTCTGTAACGGTCCTTCTTCTTCCCAGAAAGAAGTCCATTGCAGTAAAAGCAAAAGGACACATGGCTGAAAGGGAGGGGGAACGCAGGTGAGGGTTAGGATTTAACAGGGTTAAAATAAAGACAGAACTGGGGGGTGAGAAAGAAAGAGGGAGGGAAGGAAGATGGTGACAGGCAGATTTGAAAAAGGCAACGTTGGGATTGGTTAAAGAGATAGCTGCTAGGGATTGGAAGGAAGTTTGCAACAATGTTGCAGGTGGAAGAGAGCAAGGTAGAAAAAGGGGGAGGAAGAAGAAACAGACGTGGGCAGAGAGAAGCAGATGGAGAGAGAAGAGGTTCCAGCAGAGAAAGAAGGAAAAGAACAGCTAGAAGAAAAGAACAGCGGCCTCACGGGCTCCCTGTGGGCTGTAAACACATTAGCTATTGGGCTACACACCCAGAGCTATCGAGCTACTCACTCAGGGCTTCCCGTGACAGCCATGGCGGAGATCGACCAGCTTCTACACCAGCTTTGGGCGAAGGCGGCATCCAGAGGGGACGACTGGCTGAAGGCTGAACTCACAAGGCTCAACTCCCTACCCGACGCCGGAGACACAAGGAGCAGAAGGAGGACCCGACCACCGAGACGCCTGAGTCCCGGAGCAGCGGTACCCGCGAAGAGGAGGAGCAGCGCGAGTGTCGGGCCCAGATCGGAACGAGCGGGAGATCCGGAGGGAAGTCGCAAGCTGATGACATCATCAAAGGAGCCGGCGGGAACATCGCGAGACTTCGTAAGGGGACGTCGCAGAGCCGTGACGTCAGCAGAGGCGACAGCACCGGCACATAGGAGCAACAGTGCCGATGGAAAGAAGAGGCACAGAACGGATACAGCCCAGGATACACGCATGGTGCAGGACAGGGAGGGATCACACCAAAGGCAGAGAGGAGGAAGACCAGGAACCATGCCACAAACACAGAGGGGGAGAAGACCAGGGACATCGGCTCAGGAGGACAGCAACAGAGGAACAGAAGACAGCAGCTCAGAGGACCAAGAGAGACCGACACTCAGGAGCGTCATCGCAGTGCCTTCTACAGGGACAGCGTCCGGGGTACCCACGGCAGTCGGCACAGCAAGAGCTGACCAGCTAATTGGTGAGTTAACCCACGGGGGTCTTGGCTCCTTTATGCACACAACAAACACACCCATTCAGACCACTAATCAGTCCCACAGGCCACGTTACTCAGAAGCAGAAAACGAGAAGTTTGGGGAGTTTTTTGGAGGTATGAGGGAATTAATGAAAGCTTGGGAGGTCAGGTTAGCAGCAGAAGGACGGAGGGGAGAAGGCACGACGCAGGCAAGTAATGGTAGTAACACGTTAACGGTAAACGCAATAGATCCAAGACAGGCATGGCTGGGTGCAGAACAGGTTGAACCCAGGAAAAGGTTAGGAACAGTAGTGCCACAAGAACAAGGGGTAGGCGAGGCTGCCTCAGAGGTCGAACCATCTATAATAGAAGTTGCAACTAAAGTAAAAGTCGGTAAAGAGGTGAGGGTGTCAGATTTCTCCAAGGGTTCAACTTACCTTTGCTTTGAGGGCCCACTGGGTGCCCATCTAAAAAACGAGCTGAGAGAATGCATTTGGAAAGGAGAGTACGTAGATTTATTTCCACTACATCAGCAGACAGAATACAAACAGATCGACTAGCCAAGCAGGAGGAATTTAGGAAGGAAGATGAAGAAACTAGGAGAATAAGGCTTATACCACGGACATTTCATAATTGGTTGCAAGCATTTCTCTTTTTCAGTAGCGTATTAGGTGAAAGATCTCCGAGCGAATGCCCGGCACTTTTTTGCTACTTAGACGGTATATTTGAGGCGTATAGAACATTCGGAGGAATAGCCTGGCTGAAATATGATGAACAGTTCAGGCAAAGAAAGGCGGTCAGAACAGGGATCCAATGGGACCATAGGGATATGGGTCTCTGGTTAAAACTCATGTGCCCCAGCCGACCTTCAACGACACCCTTTCAAGGGGGTGCTGTGGGGGGATTTCAGCCCACCCCCTCAGCATTTCACACCAAGAAGGGTTTTTGCTGGGCCTTCAATGAAGGCCAATGCAAATTTGGACAGACATGCAAATTCAAGCACGACTGCTCACATTGCGGGGGACCCCACGGATTTAATAGATGCTTCAAAAGAGGTAGGCAGACAGGACGATACAGCGACAATACAAGAAAAGGGGAGGACGCCGGTGAACGTACTCGCGATTGCACCTTTCCTAAACCTTTATAGGGACCATCAAGCAGCAGCGCTGCTTGAACAGGGTTTCAAACAAGGTTTCAGCATTCCCTTCAAGCCAAACAAAACAGCAATAACATCACGTAACCTAAAGTCAGCCTACCAAAATCCCACAGTTATAGATAACAAATTGGAAAAAGAAGTTCATTCAGGGCGCATGGCAGGGCCGTTTAACACACCGCCGTTTCATAATCTTCGGGTATCCCCGCTAGGCCTAGTACCTAAAAAGGAGGCAGGAAAATTTAGGCTCATTCACCATCTGTCCTACCCCAAGGGCGGATCGGTAAATGATGATATCGACAAAGAGACATGCAAGGTATCTCACACCTCATTCGATAGGGCCGTTACACTGCTTAGAAAGGCCGGACAAGGGGCACTGTTGGCAAAAACAGACATCGAATCAGCGTTTTGATTGTTACCAATACACCCACAGTGCTTCCATCTGTTAGGTTGTAAATGGAACAACAAGTATTACGTGGATAAATGTTTACCAATGGGGTGCTCCATCTCATGCCTTAATTGAATGCTTCAGCACATTTGTGGAATGGGTGGTCAGATTGGAAGCAGAAGTCGATTTCGTGATCCACTATCTGGACGACTTCCTTTTTATCGGCCAGGCCGGAACACAACAGTGCTCCTTTCTACTAGAAACTATGAAGCGAGTTGCACATCGTTTTGGAATACCACTAGCAGTAGATAAAACCGAGGGTCCAACGACAGTATTGAGCTTTTTAGGCATAGAGTTAGACTCACTATCAATGGAATTTAGACTGCCCCAACAAAAAATTGATGAATTACAGCAACTAATAGGTCAGGCAAAACACTGTAAGAGGCTACCACTGCGCCACGTACAGTCTCTATTAGGAAAATTAAACTTTGCGTGCAGGGTTATGCCCATGGGTAGAGTATTCTCACGGAGACTGTCCCTGGCTACAAAGGGTTTCTCTCGCCCTCACCACTTTGTTAGGCTCAACAAGGAAGTTAGCAATGGCGCTCGCCGTTATAAATACGGCGATAGCGCTATTTTCGTGGCCGCGATGTGCGGCGGTAATTTTTTTGCGCTAATTTCGCTTTTTTATAAATATGCCCCCTAGTTATTCTACATATTCTCTTCAATTTTGAGAAATCAGTTGAATTTATATCCCTTGCTATTCCCTGTTATTGCCCATAGTGAAGGTGCCATTTCAGGCTCTGTAACGGTCCTTCTTCCCAGAATGCACTCTACCTTGGAATATTGCTAACTAATTTCTACTGATTGGCTGTTGGATGGGTCAAACATGCTCAGATCTTTACTGAGCAACTGAATCAACCCAGGGTCAGCGCTGGGTCAAGGGCAAAACCATAACAGTCTCTATTAGGGGTCCTGCACACAGGAAGTCAGTATTTATACACAGACAGAATGCTGAATGGGTAGGTTAAGGTCATTGGGATGGAAAAATACTGCTCTTTTTTTTCTTAAAAATAAATGTGTTTGCACAGAACTTCACCCTTGTATATACATTAAATATGGTAAAGCTTTTGCATAGTATGTAAAATACCAACTAAACATAATAGACTAGTTTGTAACTTTCATATTTCTATATTTCATATATAGTGTAAATGCCATGTTGTGTGTTCAGCATTTGCTTTTTGTTATTGTTTTATTATAGGTGTATTGTTTTATTACAATACACCTTATAATGATCCATATGTATCTAACTATTATATTAGTGTTTATTACAATACACCTTGTAATGATCCCATACTGTATCTACTATTATATTTATGTTTATTACAATACACTTGTAATGATCCCATACGTATCTCACTATTATATTTATTGTTTATTACAATACCACTTGTAATATCCCATACGTATCTCACTATTAATTTATTGTTTATTACAATACACCTTGTAATGATCCCATACTGTATCTATAATATTTATTGTTTATTACAAACACCTTGTAATGATCCCATACTGTATCTCACTATTATATTTATTGTTTTATTACAATACACCTTGTAATGATCCCGTACTGTATCTCACTATTATATTTAGTGTTTTATTACAATACACCTTGCAATGATCCCGTACTGTATCTCACTATTATATTTATTGTTTATTACAATACACCTTGCAATGATCCCGTACTGTATCTCACTATTATATTATTGTTTTATTACAATACACCTTGTAATGATCCCGTACTGTATCTCACTATTATATTTAGTTTTATTACAATACACCTTGTAAGATCCCATACTGTATCTCACTATTATATTTATTGTTTTATTACAATACACCTTGTAATGATACCCATACGTATCTCACTATTATATTTATTGTTATTACAACACACCTTGTAATGATCCCATACTTCTCACTATTATATTTATGTTTATTACAACACACCTTGTAATGATCCCATTCTGTATCTCACTATTATATTATGTTTTTATTACAAACACACCTTGTAATGATCCCATACTGTATCTCCATTTATATTTATTGTTTTATTACAAACACCTTGTAATGATCCCATACTGTATCTCACTATTATATTTATTGTTTATTACAACACACCTGTAATGATCCCACACTGTATCTCACTATTATATTTATTGTTTTTATTACAACACACTTGTAATGATCCCACACTGTATCTCACTATTATATAATTGTTTTATTACAATACACCTTGTAATGATCCCATACTGTATCTCACTGTTATATTTATTGTTTATTACAATACACCTTGTAATGATCCCCATACTGTATCTCACTATTATATTATTGTTTATTACAATACACCTTGTAATGATCCCATACTGTATCTCACTATTATATTTGTTTATTACAATACAGCTTATAATAATCCCATACTGTATCTCACTATTGTTTTTATATTCCAGTGCTTCAAGCTATAGAGGTAAGACAAACTAACCAAGATATTACCAAATCTGACCATTGCCTTGCATGACATTAGTGTGTCAATATCCTATCACAAATGCCACAAACATATCTGTCAACCATTCCCTTTTTCTGTAAGTTTCATTCATCCTGAACCTTATTGGAAAAAATCTCACAGCAAGTAGTGTACATGAATTTTTTTTCAGCACACAGTGTACAGAACTTTTATGGAGATTTTACAGGATTTTTGGGTTAAAAATGTCAAGAAAAATAGTTTGCAATATACAAATGTTTTATATTTTTTCATTGTAAAAACGTTAAGTTTACGAAAAAAATCTTACCATTTGAAAAGGCTTTGATTCTGCTGGGTAGAATTATATGCGACATGTGGAGGTATCTGACTTATCCTGTCCAGTAGAGATGGCCTAAACTAACTAGTTTTGTTCTATTTTTGGATTCCCGGATCTCGGGAAAATCCAGAAGAATCGGAAAATCCGAAAATGGAATGAATTTTCAATAATTTTCAAATTTACTTACCGTAGCTATCTTCAATAATTTTAGAAAATAGCCTTGAATGCTCGAAAATTCTCAAAAATACGATCAGAGACCATTTTCGAGTTTCCGATCATATTTTCGAGGATTTAACGTTTGACGCTATTTTCAAAAATGATCAAAAATAGCTCTGTAAATTCGAAAATTATCGAAAATTTGTTCCGAAGTCCCCAAAATCCAGACAATCCATCTGGATTACGATGGATCATTCGGATTTTGGAACTGAGGAGTTTCATGTCGGACCCAGATCCCATCTCTACTGTCCAGGACAATCACTAAATTTAAAACCAGTACAGTTCAGGAAATTGACATCAGCACTTCGATTGATCAGTTACTTGGAAGATGGACATAAATACCCATATTCCAGGTTAAAATACAGATTGAAAAATAACTGTCTGGAAAGCATTTTCCAGGAAGTGATTTTATATCTCCTTTCACAGATCTATATTTCCTAGTATTGAACTGGGTTTCCTTTATTTTCACAATGTACACATGTGCAATAGCGTGTTTACGAGACCTAACTCTTTGCTTACTACAGTAGATGTATTTGTCTCTGAACCAGCAGCCTGCTATTGCACTGGACCACTAGGAGAAATATTTAGAGACTTTCCCCAGCATCAGATGAAATCTTCTGATATCATAATTATTGTTTATTGCCAGTATTCAATATACAGGTATTTAACTTGGTGAATTTAGAATTCAAGACAAACATGATTTTTAAAAACAACATACAAATGCTCTAGATGGCAACTTTTGGAATAAATAATGAGCGGGATGACTTCTATCTAAAATTATCTTGTTTGCCCTTTTAACCAATCAAGATTGGCATAGATCGGCAACCGAGGGCAACTCACAGCCAATGATTTTCCTGGCTGTTTCCACGACCCTTTGTAATTGTTTCTTAGAAGACTCGGTAGCTGACCTATACCATACTATTATAGATGAGGAGATAATTCTCTCCGCGGTTGCCCTATAAAATTGCTTCAACACAGATCTAGCCAATCTTTCTCAGCAATCTTAAAAAATACAGTCGCTGTCTTGCCTTTTTATAATGGAAATGATGTTGGTATTCCAACACAGCAAATCTGTAACAGTTGTACCTAAAAATTTAAAGGAGTCAACCCATTTTACTATTGGGTCATCTATACTCAATGGGGTCAATTGGGGGTGTTTTTTTCCTAAAATTAATGATCATCTCAACAGTTTTCGATGAATTTAAAATCAAGTTATTTAATGAGCACCAAGATACTAATTTAGATACCTCCTTCCTGTAAGCTGTCTCATCATTTCCTCTAATAAGGCCAATGATGGTAGTATCATCTGCAAATTTATTAATTTTAACTGATAAATTGGAAGATTTAAAATCATTTGTATTTAGGGAATACAGAAGTGGATATAGCACACATGGGAATTCCTTTTCTGCTTTGGCTCTGCTATGGTTTTACGTATTGGTGTATTGGTGCTTTATGCACTGCTGTATGGTCATGGCTATATACTTACCATCCTCCCTGGCTCCTGAGTTATTGAAGAACGGGAGGTAAGGCATAGCTCCTCCTCCTCCTGGGCTTTAATCAATACATTAAAGGAATAGTTCACTTTTGGAGTGAACAATTCCTTTAAGTTCTAGGGATCTGCACCTTCATTCAAATATGTAACACAGTTCACCTTCAGAACCATTACTTTTAAATTTCTCTTGTATAAAGCAATTCTTCAAATTTCCATTTTATTATTATTATTGTGGAATTATATAATGCCAACATGTATTGATCATACATTACATACAGGGTAATACATACTATACAATGTCATACATATGAATTACACAGGTAATATGTAATATAATTCTGTTTCTGTGCTAATTCTGAACTATAATTGTGTATCCCAGACCCTTCTATTGGCACAGATAGATATAACTGTATCCTTATTGTGATATCGCCGCCCTAGTGAACTGCAATTTCCATTTATCTATACAAGTTAACTATATTTATCTTTCATGGTTCCCTTTTCTTATAGGACATTGGTAAAAATCTGACCAATGACTTCAATTCACAAACATTTCTACCTGAAGGTACATTTAATTTTATATAAAACATCATTAAACAGTGTCATAAACGATCATTAAATCAATCGTTAATTTCCGATCAGTTTAACGATCATTAATTTACAATCGCTATCATAAATTTACGATAATGATCGTAAACTACCAATACCATTCAGAAAGCTACGATAACGAAATCGTAGATTTACGATCACCTTAGAATACCATTGTATTCTACGACCAAACATTCAGTAATTAATGAACATTAAGTCATACGCGGCTGTACATTTATGACCGCTATTATACATTAACTAACCCGCGGTTAAATTGTTAAATAGCGAAACCGCAGGTTTATAAATATGGCCCATTGTGTCATGTTGTGTATTGTGCAATGTTGTGTATTACATGAGACATATGCGAAACAAGAATATCCAACTGGGGGCAGATCACCTTGTAATGATCCCATACTGTATCTCACTATTATATTTATTGTTTATTACAATACACCTTGTAATGATCCCATACTGTATCTACTATTATATTTATTGTTTTATTACAATCACCTTGTAATGATCCCATACTGATTCCACTATTATATTTATTGTTTATTACATACACCTTGTAATGATCCCATACTGTATCTCACTTTTATATTTATTGTTTATTACAATACACCTTGTTATGATCCCATACTGTATCTCACTATTATTATTGATGTTATTACATACACATGTAATGATCCCATACTGTATCTCACTATTATATATTGTTTATTACAATACACTTGTAATGATCCTACTGTATCTCACTATTATATATTGTTTATTACAATACCCTTTGAATGATCCCATACTGTATCTCACTATTATATTTATTGTTTATTACAATACACCGTAATGATCCCATACTGTATTCACTATTATATTTATTGTTTATTACAATACACCTTGTAATGATCCCATACTGTATCTCACTATTATATTTATTGTTATTACAATACACACCTTGTAATGATCCCATACTGTATCTCACTATTATATTATTTTTTATTACAATACACCTTGTAATGATCCCTACTGTATCTCACTATATATTATTGTTTTATTACAATACAACTTGTAATGATCCCTTACTGTATCTCATATTATATTTATTGTTTATTACAATACACCTTGTAATGATCCCATACTGTATCTCACTAATTATTTATGTTTTATTACAATACACTTGTAATGATCCCTACTGTATCTCACTATTATATTTATTGTTTATTACAATACACCTTGAATGATCCATACTGTATCTCACTATTATATTTAGTTTATTACAATACACCATGTAATGATCCCATACTGTATCTCACTATTATATTTATTGTTTATTACAATACACCTTGTAATGATCCCATACTGTATCTCACTATTAAATGTATGTTTTATT
Organism: Hymenochirus boettgeri; assembly: GCA_019447015.1. Taxonomy (NCBI): domain Eukaryota; kingdom Metazoa; phylum Chordata; class Amphibia; order Anura; family Pipidae; genus Hymenochirus; species Hymenochirus boettgeri. The sequence continues at coordinate 118,231 of JAACNH010000813.1, read as the reverse complement.
ACAATACACCTTGTAATGACCCATACTGTATCTCACTATATATTTATTGTTATTACAATACACCTTGTAATGATCCATACTGTATTCTTACTAATATATTGTTATTACAATACACCTTGTAATGATCCCATAATGTATCTCACTATTATATTTATTGTTTATTACAATACACCTTGTAATGATCCCATACTGTAGCTCACTAATATATTGTTTATTACAATACACCTTGTAATGATCACACACTGTATCTCACTATTATATTTATTGTTTATTACAATACACCTTGTAATGATCCCATACTGTATCTACTATTTATTTATTTTTTATTACAATACACCTTGTAATGATCCATACTGTATCTCACTATTTATTTATTGTTTATTACAATACACCTTTAATGATCCCATACTGTATCTCACTATTATATTTATTGTGTTATTACAATACACCTTGTAATGTCCCATACTGTATCTCACTATTATATTTATTGTTTATTACAATACACCTGTAATGATCCATACTGTATCTCACTAGTATATTATTGTTTATTACAATACACCTTGTAATGATCCCATACTGTATTCACTTATATTTTTGTTTATTACAATAAACTTGTAATGATCCCATACTGTATTTCACTGTTATATTTATTGTTATTACAATACACCTTGTAATGATCCCATACTGTATCTCACATATATTATTGTTTATTACAATACACCTTGTAATGATCCCATACTGTATCTCACTATTATATTTATTGTTATTACAATACACCTTGTAATGATCCCATACTGTATCTCACTATTTATTTATTGTTTATTACAATACACCTTGTAATGATCCCTTACTGTATCTCATATATATTTATGTTTTATTACAATACACCTTGTAATGACCCTTACTGTATCTCACTATATATTTATTGTTTATTACAATACACCTTGTAATGATCCCATACTGATCTCACTATTATATTTATTGTTTTATTACAATACACTTGTAATGATCCCTTACTGTATCTCAATATTATATTATTGTTTATTACAATACACTTGTAATGATCCATACGTATCTCATATTATATTTATTGTTTATTACAATACACCATGTAATGATCCCATACTGTATCTCCACTATTATTTATGTTTTATTACAATACATGTAATGATCCCATACTGTATCTCACTATTAAATGTATTGTTTATTACAATACACATTGTATGACCCCATACTGTATCTCACTATATATTTATTGTTTATTACAATACACCTTGTAATGATCCCATACTGTATCTCACTAATATATTGTTTATTACAATACACCTTGTAATGATCCCATAATGTATCTCACTATTATATTTATTGTTTATTACAATACACCTGTAATGATCCCATACTGTACTCTAATATATATGTTTATTACAATACACCTTGTAAGATCCACACTGATCTCACTATTATATTTTAGTTTATTACAAATCACCTTGTAAGATCCCATACTGTATGTCACTATTGTATTTATTTTTTTCTTACAATACACCTTGTAATGATTCCATACTGTATCTCACTATTATATTATTGTTTATTACAATACACCTTGTAATGATCCATACTGTATTCACTATTATATTTATTTTTTATTACATACACCTGTGTAATGATCCCATACTGTATCTCACTATTATATTTATTGTTTTATTACATACAACCTTGTAATGATCCATACTGTATCTCACTGTTATATTTATTGTTTATTACAATACACATTGTAAGATCCCATACTGTATCTCACTATTATTTATTGTTTTATTACAAACACCTTGTATGATCCCATACCTGTTCTCACTATTATATTTATTGTTAATTAAATACACCTTGTAATGATCCTAACTGGTATCTCCACTATTATATTTATTTTTTATACAATACACCTTGTAATGACCCCATACTTTATCTCACTATTTATTTTATTGTTTATTAAATACACCTTGTAATGATCCCATACTGTATCTCACTATTATATTTATTGTTTTATTACAATACACCTTGTAATGATCCCATACTGTATCTCACTTTTATATTTATTGTTTTTACAATACACCTTGTAATGATCCCATACTGTATCTCACTATAATTTATTGTTTACAATACACCCTTGTAATGATCCCATACTGTATCTCACTATTATATTTATGTTTTATTAACAATACCCTTGTATGATCCCATACTGTATCTCACTATTATATTTATATTTTTATTACAGTGCCAAGCTATACAGGTAAGAAATACTCCCCACTAATATACCAATATTCCCTACTTTCCTTTACATGGTATTATTGTGTTAATTTTTCTATTATAAATATGTCATCAACATATCTGTCATCAACAACTTATTTCTTCATGTCTGTTGGTGTATATGTTAGCATATTATTACTTGGTTTCATCCAAATCAAAACATTCTACCAGACACAATGTTTACCAAACAAGAGGATTTTTTGAAATTTTTTTAATTTTATCTTTTCCAAACTTTTCCTTCCTCCTTTTATATTAAAGGAAATTATACCATGAAAACCCACCCTACGCCGGGCACTCAATGAAATACCGGTCAGGGAAGGCCCTTAACTGCTAGTCCTAACCCGTGTTAACCTCCAATATCTGCTGAAAGACGCTTTGTTTCCTCCCCCACATTACGTCTCAGTCCTATTGGTAAGGCCCAGGCCGATAGGGGAAAACAATCATCCAACAAGTAGTTTTTTTAGCGTCTTAATTCTAGATATTGACATAAAACATGGGGGCATGGCTACTATTGATGGGTCGAGGGTATTTTCTCTGGCATATTATCCTCCAAATTTCATGCCTTTTGCATACAAAACAGCTCTAAATGTCAGTTCTGTTTATGTGCTAATTCTCTCTTTCTTAACTGTTTATCCCATATCCAACTGTTGTCCCAGATATAACTTTATCCTTATAGTGATAGCGCCGCCCTAGTGTGCTGGGGCCATTTCCATTAATCAGTAAAATTCAACTATATTTATCTTGACATTTTTGTTCCTTCTCATATAGAACGCTATTGGAAATCTGACCAATGACCTCAACCAACAAAATATACTCCCCACAGGTGAATTTAATTCTATATAAAACATCATTGCTTTGGGGCAGAGGATGGGAAAATATTTTGTTGTCTATCCTATAAGGCTCAGTATTTTATAATAGAAATTCTATTGTGTTAGCTGGTAGAAATATAGGAAATAAATGAAGTGCAGATGCCTATTGTTAACTAATTAGGGACCGTGTTTATCGTAATTTACCCAAAATGATCCTTTATTGCGGTTAAACAATACCACCGGTGTTTTGGGCACATTTCGGTATCACCCATCGGACCACTAGTTCCCCCTAATGATATATTGTTGATGTAAAGTAACACTGCGATTATAAAAACTAGAATGATCTGTATTTTATAAATAACATGGAGCCCAGTAAAAATATCCATATTGATACTGATAAATACAGTCTTATATGTGTAAAAGTCTTAACACTGTGTACCAAGGGAAGTAATCATAAATATGAGTATGCCTGCCATACCTATGCCTTCAACCAGAACAATGTACAAGAGAGTCTTCAACCAGAGGAGATCTGGAAATTCCAAAACAATCACAGAACAGTAGAATTCAAAGATGGACCAACTCTACTACTAGTGCATTAAAATACATTTCTATTGCACTGGTAGGAGTCATCCCATCTTGGTGCTATACAAGGGAGGTATCCAGGAGGTAAGGTGGTTGTCAGAAGGACAGAAAAAGGAGAGTCGGGAATATTAATATCCTGCTATTTTTATATAACAGAGGTTGGAAAAAGTCCAATACTGCCAACTGTGGGCAGATACACGTTGTAATATTACAATAAACCTTGTAATGATCCCATACTGTATCTCACTATTATATTTATTGTTTATTACAATACACCTTGTAATGATCCCATACTGTATCTCACTATTATATTTATTGTTAATTACAATACACCTTGTAATGATCCCATACTGTATCTCACTATTATATTTATTGTTTATTACAATACACCTTGTAATGATCCCATACTGTATCTCACTATTATATTTATTGTTTATTACAATACACCTTGTAATGATCCCATACTGTATCTCACTATTGTATATATTGCTTTTATTACAGTGGTTACTGTTGTACAGGTAAGATATAGTCACTGATATATTACCATATTTCGCCATTACCTTACGTGACATTAGTGTGTCTATATCCTTTCACCAATATGTCATCAACATATCTGTTAATCATCCTTTTCGTTCCCTGTTTCAGTTTTCCTGCTCTTCATTGGTAGCAGATAAATACTGGTTTATAGAACATGTCCACCCCCAAAACTATAACTCAAACCAAATCTCCCCCACTGCTGGCCCCACTGTGTGCAGTGTAAAAATACTTACCTTACCTCTCAGCTCCAAAGGGTTCTCCTGGAATGTCCCTACAAAGTCCCAGAAACTGAACACAGGGAGTCTGGCTGGAGGGAAATAGTTTCCGCCTCTGAGGCGTCCTCTCAGAGTTTTGTGGCTTGCTCAGAGCAGCCCCCCCCTTCCCTTCCTCCCTCCCTCCCAATCACTGTCATTGCCCTCCTAGTGTAACATCACAATTTCTGTAGTGTAGGGCTCACTCCCCCAGCCCTAACCGCTATAGTAGTTTGTTCAAAAACTCCCCCGATCTATACTTACATTACCTCTTTCTCCCGGCGTTCTGTGCAGCCGGAAGCCTGCCTCTTGGTCCGGCCCCCTGCTTGCAGTTTCATGCAAGCTGAGGGCCGTGACAGATTGCCAGTGGAAAAAGTAATGTAAGTATAGATCTGGGGAGTCTATGGCGGTTGGGGCTAGGGGAGGGAGCCCTACACTACAGAAAATTATCAAAAAAGGGGTGGACATGCCCTTTAATCCAAATAAACATTCTACTAGACCAATGTTTACCAAACATTTAGAGCTATGAACCGAGAGCCATCATCGGCTATTTGTGTCGTAAAGTCATGTTAACCCATGTACCAAAGGTTAAAGTGACTTTAAGACATATCTAACGGTGGTCACGGTGATACGTAAAAATTGTGTAGCGCAACTGCAGCAAGCAATGTACCGATCTTTAAGATAGAATCTTTAAGGAGATTGCTGGCATTAAAGATTTGCAATGGAAGATCCACTTTCGGCTCAGTGCACTGCTTGGAGGAGGCACTAGAGAGTGATGCCGGCTGTTAGTACAGCCCTTATTGTATGTACCAGAATGTAAGTTCACAAACTTGACTTCCAAATCAGACTGGACCAGTAGAACCATGAACTAGATGACTTGACTACTCTTACCGGTTTAAAAAGGGTTTATTTTTGAGACAAAAAGTTTATTCTTCTTGATTAACTCTTGGGAGTTGGAGTCATGGGTAGAGTAAAAGTGAAGAATTTGGATTATCTTTTTTTCAACCATGACCATTTTATAAATATCATAGATCTATACCTTTATTCAAATTAAAACTGTATTGTATCTTATCTGTCATTTATCATACAGGGTGCTGATTGTGATCAACAAACTCCAGAATCTTCAGGTGCATTTCAGATTATTTTATATTTTGTTTTCCTTTCATTTATTTACATCTTCTACTGGTAATTTTTGTCTGATCTTCCTGACATCATGAAAATAACAAATTAAATATGATTTTTCAATCTGAGCAATAGTTTAAATAGCGATATTTAAAATTTTCACAATGGCAGCAATTCAGCTCTGTAGAAATACATTTGTTTCAGTAAAAAGGGGAATATAATAATAATAACATTAATAGTAAAACAAATAAAATTCTCATTTCAATGACCATAATCTGCCCATCCAGTGATTTCTCTGTGTATAAATACATGTTTAAATAAAGCACTGACTTGCTGCTTGCAGAACCGCTAATATTGTCCGTTATAGTCTCAGTCCCTGGGTTGAAATCTGAGCCTCTCAGTAGAGATCTGAGCATGTGTGACCCATTCAACAGTTAATCAGTAAAAATTACTGTTAGGAACACACAAGGTAGTGGTGAATCCTGAAGAAGAGGGACTGTTACAGAAAGGGAAGCCTGGAAATATCATCATCCACGAACCTAGGGCTATAAGTGCCAATCAGCAACATATGTAACATTCTCCAGATTAGACTATATTTTCTCAACACCCAATTTGGCCTCCAAAATTGTACATCTGCCCAGAACCCCTTCCAATCATGCCCCGGTGCTAATTTGTTTACAAAATTCACCTCACTCCAAACTGACCCCCTTTCTGGTTTACAATATTTCCAACACCAGACAAAACTGAGGAACAACTGGATATATACAAATGAATCAAGGTACGGCAATATATCCTGCCCAATGGGACACTGTGAAAGCTTATTTGAGAGATTGCTAGGCATCAACTGTATCATATATTAAAAAACAAAGTACAAACTAACCCAATAATCCCCATAACCCAACAGCAATCACAAAAAAGAAATGGTTATCCCTTGCCAGAGAACACACCACCCTTCTCCAAGAAAAAGCCAAAAGAAAAATATTCTTTACTAAACAATTGTATTTTGAACAAGGGAACCAATCAGCTAAGTTACTAGCCTATATCACCTCACAAACAATCAACCAGCGTACCATATTTAAAATCAACGACCCAACAATTGGGATTCTTAAAAGTACACTAGACATTAGAAATAGTTTCCAATGATACTATGCAGACCTATACAAAACTCGGCTGACCTATACAAGGGAACAAATCCAGGACTACTTGAGAGATATAGAATTTCCCAAACTAACCCAAAGTGATGAACTGGACAAATCCATCTCAACTGAGGAGATTGCGCAGGTAATACCTTATTTAAATTGCAACAAAGCCCCAGGACTAGACGGTTTACGAGCAGAAATCATTAAGCGATACCAAAAACAACCCAATAATCCACTGAGAGATATGTTCCTCACATCCATAAATAATAACTGTTTCCCACCATCATTATATGAAGCAAATCATACTACTCAAACCAGCGAATAACCCAGAATTATATTGCATTAGATGCATGCTGACCAATCTCGTTATTAAGCTTGGACTATAACATTTTTGCTAAAATTCCAGCTAACCACCTCCATACTGTCATACTAACAATAATTGCCAATGACCAAACAGGCTTTATGCTGGGCAAATCAACCACCACCATTATACAACGAACCTTGATTCAAATACAAATAAGTCATGACAATACTGGCAAAAGAGTAATACTATCCTTAGATGCCTGCAAAGCCCTTGACTCCCTTAATGGCCATTCCTATAGGAAACAATGAATAGATTTGGATTCGGACCAAGATTTATACAATGTTTGCAACTCCTTTAAAAACACCCTATGGCTCGTATATCCTTAAATGGAGCAACCATTTCCCCCCCAGAGAGGAACCCGTTGGCGCTGCCCATTTTCTCCCTATCTGTTCGCAATATCTATAGAATCCCTTGCAATTAAAATTCGATCTAATCCCAATATTTGAGGACTACAGCTAAATAAACATACAGAACTCATTGGTCTATACGCTGACGATGTTGTACTTTGGATGCCACTGAACCATCACTTAAAACCTATACTGATGATTGGAGATGGCCGAAACTCACCAGTTTCTTTCCGTTTTAGGATTCCCGGATCTCAGGATATCTCGATAATTATCAAAGTTTGAGGCTATTTTCAAGGATTATTGACAATATTGATAATTCTCAAAAATACGATTGGAGACTACTTTTCGAGGATTATCGAACGTACAAGGCTATTTTCGATAATCCTCGAACGTTCGATAATTTTAGCAAATAGGTTCCAAGGTCCCGAAATCCGGACGATCGGTCTGAATTCGGATAGATCATTCGGATTTTGGAACCTATGACAATTCTGAGCAATACCGTATCTAAGAAAATTATGTCTAATATATATAAAACACAAAGGAATGCACTAGCTAAACTGCAAACACTAGCAACTAAGTGGAGAAAACATCTACCCTCGCTAGATACAGAACAAATTGAGGAAATAGCTTACACACCTCAGTTGGCTTCCCCTGCACCAAATAACAAACAAATAATTTTTTTCACTATTATACAATAATTCCAAGTGAGGGACGGACATATTGTAGGGACTCCATCCAAACTCATCTAGCAATATGGCGTGCAATGTAAAGAAAACATTTGGGATACCCAACAGCTTCTCAACTGAAGGTCCTGTGCACCAACAAATTCTATTATTCATCAGGGAGATTGCATCATATTTATACATTATACACTTGTGAAGGTTCTCATTCATCCAGGTCATGGTATATCTGTTGTGTTCAATTAGATCAACTGGACTTGAAGTTAAGTTCTGGAAGACGTTTCGCTAGTCATCCGACTGATGATGACTAGCGAAATGTCTTCAAGAACTAAACTTCAAGTCCAGTTGATCTAATTGAATACAACAGATATACATTATACAGTACATTATTATACAATATGGAGAGCGGACATCACTCAACCCTATCAAAAGCATTGATGGCCCACTCTACTTCCCTGTTGGGCTACTGGTACAGGCATCAGCATTGTTACATAGAGGTAAGGGTACAACTTACAAATTGTAAAAAAGGTCACAATTTGTGTTTATTAATAACATTTTGCAGTGTTGCACAAATACAACAATCCTCTTTCTAAACCTGTGATACTTCATCTGACATATATTTACTGATTTTATTTCAGATTCTGGAAGCAGCAAGGTAAAGTGATTTATAAACCTTCTACTGTCTCTGTAATTCTCCTGACTTGTAAGGCTTGCTACAGACAGAGCCTAATCATTACAGCACAGAGAGAGAATCTTGGACTCCAACTGTACATCACATAGATATTGTTTTATTTTAATAGGAATCTGACAGCAGCAGTGACATGAAGGAAACCAAGAGTGAGGAAAGTGCGAGTGAAGGAATGATCAGGCCCATTATTCACTATGTTGGTGAGTCTCATATATATATATATATATATATATATATATATATATATATATATAATACATAATATAATTAGTGATGGGCCTGAAACCGGAACCCGAGTTGGGGCGGAACTTTATGAGTTCGAACTAGTTTGGTTTTCCGAACTCGCAGACTTATTTTCGATAATTATCTAATGTAAAACTTGAATTCGCTAACCCTCAAATGTAATGTTAATTTTTCGATAACCCTAGAATGTAGCCTCCGATTTCTGTAACACTCGAAAGTAATGGTCAGTCACCCTCGAATGTAATGTTCAATTTTCGATAACCCTCGAAGGAAGCCTTTGATTTCGGTAACCCTCTAATGTAATGGTCAGTAACATTAAATGTAATGTTAAATTTTCGATAGCCCTAGAATATAGCCGCCAATTTCGATAACACTCGAATGTAATGGTCGTTCACCGTCGAATTTATTGTTCGATTTTTGATAACCGTTGAATGTAGCCTTCGATTTCGACAACCTTCAAATCTAGCCTTTAATTTCGGTAACACTCGAATGTAGCATTCGATTTTGGTAAACCTCTAACGTAATGGTCAGTCACCATCAAATGTAATGTTGAATTTTCGATAACTTTCGAATGTAGCCACCGATTTTGGTAACACTAGAACGTACAAAATGAAGGAGCGTGCACACTGCTCAATAAATCACGATATAGTTCTAATAAAATTCAAAAGTCCATCTTTATTAGAATCGAAATCACATACGAGTCATAAGGCCTGACGCGTTTCATGCTACATGAGCACTTAAATAGCCTACCTGCCTATGATTAAGTGCTCGTGTAGCACGAAACGCGTCAGGCCTTATGACTCGTATGTGATTTCGATTCTAATAAAGATGGACTTTTGAATTTTATTAGAACTATATCGTGATTTATAGAGCAGTGTGCACGCTCCTTCATTTTGTATTTTCAAGCATTGGAAAAGCAGTGGCGACGGGCTCTGGGCTTGTTTGCACCTGGGCCACTCCCTATGTGCAGTGAGTGCCTGTATACTATACTCTATTTGGTCCCTAAACTATTTGGCTTTTGGACACGCTAAGTGGTTACCTACTAACAAAGGGTTCGGGGCACATGCACCCGGACCATCTATTTTTATGTGTGAGTTTCTTACTTACTATCCTTTCTTTTGATATGCCACCTGTTAGCTGTTTCCTTAGCTTCAATGTTTAAGAGTACCTTTATACTTTGTATCTCTTATTCATTGTTATGTTTTACTCTGCCCTGAGTGTAGCTACCTAAGTGTTTGTGCATTTATTTAATTAGAGTTTTACAGGACCCCCTAGGCAGTGGTCTTCTATCCACAATTAGCTCTATTTTGCATTGTAACACTAGAACGTAGCCTTTGGTTTCAGTGACCCTCGAATGTAATGTTAGATTTTTGATAACCCTCTAATGTAGCCGCCAATTTCGGTAACCCTCAGATTTATCGTTTGATTATTTGCCTTAAATGTAATGTTCGATTTTCAAAAAAAAATAACATCAAAATCAGAATTGGTTACAACCAGATTCTTTCAGAAATAATCTAATTGGTATACTAACTAATTAGAGTCTTTCTAATAAAGAATCTGATTGTAACCAATTCTAGAAATTTAAAAAATTCGAATTTTCAAGAAATTTTAAAAAACATTTTGTAAACATGATACAGTAACTTACTGTAAATGGCTCTGGGACCTGGGAAATAGTCTTGGAAACAGACAATAAGATTCTTTCTGAAAGAACCTGATTGTAACCAATTCTGATCGGAAAAGAATCTTATTGGTTTGTATAATCTGAAATAATCTGATTATATCCAATCAGAATTGATTACAATCAGATTCTTTCAGAAATAATCTGATTGGTATACTAATTAATCAGAGTCTTTCTGAAAGAATCTTATTGTAACAAATTCTGATTAGAAAATAATCTGATTGGTTAGTATGAAGAAGGCTTATGTTTGACGCCGAAACGTCACGATAAATAAAGCATGATTAAGACTGAAAGTGTGCTACAGTATGATATTCCTTTTTTACCCACTTAAAGAATTGGATTGTTTCCAATTAGAATTGGTTACAATTAGATTATTTCAGAAAGAATCTTGCTTTCTGGAAAAATCTGATTTTAACCAATCAGATTTTTTCTGATAGAATCTGAATGTAACAAATTCTGATTGGTTACAATCAGATTCTTTAATGAAAGCATATCAATCAGATTGTTTCTGAAAGAATCCGATTGTAATCAGTTCTGATTGGATACAGTCAGACTCTTTCAAAAATAAGCTGATTGGTATACTAACCAATCAGATTCTATTCCAATCAGAATTGCTTACAATCAGATTCTTTCAGAAATAATCTGCTTGGTTAGTTTACCATTACCAATTCTGATTGGTTCCATTGGTTACAATCAGATTTTTTCAGAAAGAATCAGATTGGTATACTAACCAATCAGATTTTTTCCCAATCAGAATTAGAATCTTATTATAACCAATTCTGATTGGAAAAGAATCTGATTGCTATAATAACAAATCAGATTATTTATGAAAAAATCTGATTGTAACCAATTCTGATTGAAAACTAATCTGCTTGGTAAGTATACCAATTAGATTATTTCTGAAAGAATCTGATTGTATCCAATCAGAATTGGTTACTATCAGATTCTTTCAGAAAGAATCTGTTTGTCTGTTCTCCAGACCATTTCCTATGTCCCAGAGCCATTTACAGTAAGTTACTGTATAATTTTTGCAAACTTTTCGAAAATTCTTGAATTTTAAAAATTTCTAGAATTTTCAAATTTTCTAAAAAAAATTCAGAAGCGTCATTCTGGAAAATCCACAAGATACGCTACAGAACCGTGGTCATATCCGCAATCCGGCTATCTGTACAAGTTACCTTTTAAAGGGGAACTGTGGTCCTAAATTGTTAGGATTTGCTCCCCTGAGAATTTTTGCAATTTATTTCCATTGTTTATTTTGCATAGTTTTGAAGATATTTACATTTTTGTGTGTGATATGGCAGCATCATCACCAGGTCCCCTGCACTTCCTGCTTCCTGCTCTGAAACTGTTAGTCAATCTGTCCTGTGTCTCCACCTCCCCTTTGCAGCCCCCCTGGTCCCTCCCACTCATGGACCCCATGGTCCCTCCAGTTGCAGGCCCCCTATGACCCATTATTTTACAGCCCTGCCCACTTGCGTGTGCCGTGTCCCCGCCCACTCACGGGTGCCTAAGCCCCACCCACTCGCAGGTGCCGTGGGTTACTCAGAACCCCCCTTTAATTTCTCTGACAGGACTTCACACAGCAGAGAAGAGGAGGGACTTCCTGTCTCCCTCACACACTGAGCGAGTCTGAGGCTGTGCTCGCTGGCGACACTGTGCAGGAGAAGCCTCAGGAATGTCACAAGTCAGCCTCCCACCCATTAACTTTCTGGTCAATCATTTCTGTATATCTTGGGCTGTGGAGCACGTAGAGAGGTGGTTGGCTCGTTTCAAAGGTAGGAAACTGGCCTTTCATTTAAACTTAACTTGTTTGGAGACCGCAGTTCCCCTTTAAATTAAGCTTTTATACCGATGGCTTCCATATTGTAGGGACCCCATCCAAACTCAACTAGCAATATGGCGTGCAATGTAAAGAAAACATTTGGGATACCCAATAGCTTCTTAAATGTAGGTCCTGTGCATCAACATATTATATAATTCATCAGGGAGATTGCATCATATTTATACATTATACAGTACATAATTATACAATATGGAGAGCAGACATCACTCAACCCTATCAAAAGCATTGATGGCCCATGCTACATTGGGCTACTGGTACAAGCATCAGCATTTTTGCATATTAGAGTTAAGAGTACAACTTACAACTTGTAAAAAAGGTCACAATTTGTGTTTATTAATAACATTTTGCAGTGTTGCACAAATACAACAATCACCTTTCTAAACCTGTGATACTTCATCTGACATATATTTACTGATTTTATTTCAGATTCTGGAAGCAGCAAGGTAAAGTGATTTATAAACCTTCTACTGTCTCTGTAATTCTCCTGACTTGTAAGGCTTGCTACAGACAGAGCCTAATCATTACAGCACAGAGAGAGAATCTTGGACTCCAACTGTACATCACATAGATATTGTTTTATTTTAATAGGAATCTGACAGCAGCAGTGACATGAAGGAAACCAAGAGTGAGGAAAGTGCGAGTGAAGGAATGATTGTTGGTGCGTCTCATGTATATATAATACATAATATAATAAGCAGGGTAGGCTGATGTATTAAAGTCATGATTTGGAGTGGGAGTCTCCTAGGTGAGAAATGATTTTATTACTATGTGCAGTAAGTGAAATGTAGATATGTGAAGGCCACCTCCTGAGGACTTCAACCTATTGGACCATTCAATCTATTGGACATCATATTATACATATAGAATTGCTTATGGGGACAAAGTCAATCAGTTCTTATTGCAAGATTGTTACAGTCAGGAAAACCAGCAGAGTAGACTTACATTAATAACCTTTTGGCCACAATGGGCTTTTAGTCAGAGTACAGATAAGATATTTAAATGGTCAAATTTTATTAAGAACTGTTTCCATTTTTTTTTATTTAAAACTCAGCCCTGATTTCTCTTCCCCACCTTTAATTATTTATAGTATTGGAGGTTGTATAAATATATACGTCCATCTAGTCCAACCTTTATATCCTACCCATAATGTCTGTATAACAGTTACATACTAACATAGTATTGGAGGTTTTATAAAGACATACGTCCATCTAGTTCAAGCTTTATATCCTACCCATAATGTCTGTATAACAGTTACATAGTAACATAGTATTGGAGGTTGTATAAAGACATACGTCCATCTAGTCCAACCTGTATACCCTACCCATAATGTCTGTATAGTACATAGAAACAAAGTATTGGAGGTTGTATTAAGATATAGTCCATCTAATCCAACCCTTTTACCTTACCCATAATGTCTGTCTAACAGTTACATAGTAACATAGTAATTAAAGTTAAATAAAGACATCCATCCATCAAGTCCAACATTTTCAACATTTTTACCTAACAGTTCAGCCAGAGGAAGGCTAAAAAAAACTGATATAAAGGGGGAGGGGGTATTCCTTCCTGACTCCAACTGGCAATCGGAAAGTATCCCTGGATCATCCAGAACTGCAGTATATATATTAAAACCAGTAAATCTCAATATTATATAGTATCCCTGTACCAACCAGAACTACAGTATATGTGTTAATACCAGTTATTCTCAATATTATATAGTATCCCTGTACCAACCAGAACTACAGTATATGTATTAATACCAGTAATTCTCCATATTATATAGTATCCCCGTACCATACCAACCAGAACTACAGTATATGTATTAATACCAGTAATTCTCAATATTATATAGTATCCCTGTACCAACTAGAACTACAGTATATGTATTAATACCAGTAATTCTCAATATTATATAGTATCTCTGTACCAACCAGAACTACGGTATATGTATTACTACAGGTAATTCACAATATTATATAGTATCCCTGTACCAAACAGAACTACAGTATATCTATTAATACAGGCTATTCTCAATATTATATAGTATCCCTGTAGCAATCAAAACTACAGTATATGTATTAATACCAGTAATTCTCAGTATTATATACTATCCCCGTACCAACCAGAACTACAGTAAATGTATTAATACCAATAATTCTTAATATTATATAGTATCCCTATACCAACCAGAACTACAGTATATGTATTAATAGCAATAATTCTCATTATTATATAGTATCCCCGTACCAACCAGAACTACAGTATATGTATTAAAACCAGTAATTCTCATTATTAAATAGTATCCCTGTACCAAGCAGAACTACAATATATGTATTAATACCAGTAATTCTCAATATTATATAGTATCTCCGTACCAACCAGAACTACAGTATAATGTATTAATACCAGTAATTCTCAATATTATTTAGTATTGCTGTACCAACCAGAACTACAGTATATGTATCAATACCAGTAATTCCCAATATTATATAGTATCCCTGTACCAACCAGAACTACAGTAAATGTATTAATACCAATAATTGTCAATATTATATAGTATCCCTATACCAACCAGAACTACACTACATGTATTAATACCAGTAATTCTCATTATTATATAGTATCCCCGTACCAACCAGAACTACAGTAGATGTATTAATACCAGTAATTCTCAATATTATATAGTATCCCCGTACCAACCAGAACTACACTATATGTATTAATACCATTCATTTTCAATTAGTATCCCTGTACCAACCAAAACTACAGTATATGTATCAATACCCGTATTTCTCAATATTATATAGTATCCCTGTACCAACCAGAACTACAGTATATGTATTAATACCAGTAATTCTCATTATTGTAGAGTATCCCTGTACCAACCAGAACTACAGTATATGTATTAATACCAATAATTCTCAATATTTTACAGTATCCCCGTACCAACCAGAACTACAGTATATGTATGATTACCAGTAATTCTCAATATTATTTAGTATCCCTGTACCAACCAGAACTACAGTATATGTATCAATACCAGTAATTCTCAATATCATTAAGTATCCCTTTACCAACAAGAAGTACAGTATATGTATTAATACCAGTAATTCTCATTATTATAGAGTATCCCTGTTCCAACCAGAACTAAAGTATATGTAACCATACCAGTAATTCTCAATATTATATAGTATCCCCATACCAACCAGAACTACAGTATATGTATAAATACCAGTAATTCTCAATATTATATAGTATCCCCATACCAACCAGAACTACAATATATGTATTAATACCAGTAATTCTCAATATTTTTAGGTTTTAGAAACTTATCTAGATTATCTAGTTCAAGCTATTCTATGAACTTTTATTTAAAAAGGTATTTTTACAATTGGTTGGAATTGGACTTCAAAATATCAAAATTAATATTGTGTAATTAACTACTCTTATAATTTACTGTAGGGTAGTAGTTTCCCAAGTAAATAAAAAATACGACATGTTTGTTTTATAAATGACATCATCACATATCATTTTACATCATCTTGCTACATCACTTAATCAATTTATTTTACTGTTTTATATTTGCAGTAATTTCAAAAGAAATGGTAAGTCTGCTTGGTGAGACATATTACCAGCTCTGAGCTTCCTACTGTCTTGTGACTGTAATTCTTATTTGTGACTGTTCTTGGGAAAATGGAAACCTTTGGCTGTGTAATGACGTGGCTGAATGTGCACTGCATGAGTAAAGGCAATGCTTGTAGGGTATGGAATAGAAGAACTAAAGATTTACCCTTTCAGGTTTTTCTTTTTCTTCTTTTAATTCTGCAGATGCAGAGAAGAGGATGTTTGTGCAATTTGGATGTCAACGATATAACTACATTAATGTGCATTGTATTATCTCTTACAGGAAAGCAAAGGAAGCCACAGTGATGAAATCAAGACCATAGGAATAAAGAGAAGAGTGAGAGGAAGAAGTAGGAGCATGGAATGCAAAGAAAATAACAGCAGGAGTAAAAGCAAAGAATCCAAGAGCCAAGAAATAGAGATCAAGGAATACAATAACCTAGAGACACAGAGTAACGAATGCAAGAACCAGAAAAAAGAGCACAGACACAAGCATAAGATCAAGAGAAGATACAAAGAGCGAAAAGAAAATAAGAGCAAAGAGTTAGGAAGCAAGAGCAGAGAAATGAATAGCAAGCAATACGAGAGCCATGAGACAGAGAGTAGCGAATACAAGAGCCATGAGACAGAGAGTAGCGAATACAAGAGCCATGAGACAGAGAGTAGCGAATACAAGAGCCATGAGACAAAGAGTAGCGAATACAAGAGCCATGAGACAGAGAGTAGCGAATACAAGAGCCATGAGACAGAGAGTGGCGAATACAAGAGCCATGAGACCGAAAGTAGTGAATACAAGAGTCATGAGACAAAGAGTAGCGAATACAAGAGCCATGAGACAGAGAGTAGTGAATACAAGAGCTCAAAGAGCAAGGAGTACAAAAGTCAAGAAAGTGAAAACAAGAGCAAATATAAATTCATAAAGAGTAAAGAAAGCGAGAGCAAAGAGAGAATGAGAAGAAGGAAAAAGAAGATGGAAAAAATGAGAAGAAGGAAACAGGGCAATAAAATTAGTTCTGAGGAGTATATGAAACATAATGAAACCTATGCAGGTGCATTTCCTTTTATTTGCTTTAATTCAACTGGAAAGTTAAGTTTTACAACAGCTAGTTTTATGGGGACAGAGTTGATGGGTTGATAGATTAATAGGCTGATGGGTTAATAGTTTGATGGGTTGATATGTTGATAGGCTAATGGGTTGACAAATTGATAGGCTGATGGGTTGATGAATTTATAGGCTGATGGGTGGATGAGTTAAAGGGTATGTCCACCCTTAAATCTAATTTTTAATATAGCCTTCCCCCAGGTCCCCCAGCCCCAACCGCATCATTATTATCTTTAGAAAGTGCCCCAAACTGTTACTTACCTCCCCTCTTTCCTCCGCCGCGCTCCCGGCCCTCTGCTTGCGAGAAAATGCAAGCAGAGGGGCGGGACCGGCAGTCGCATCTGTGATTGGCTGAGCGGCAGCCAATCACGGACGCGGCTGACGGTCATTCAGTGCAGCGGAGGAAAGAGGGGAGGTAAGTAAGAGTTTGGGGAGCTTTCTAAAAATAAAAATTATGCGGTTGGGGCTGGGGGACCAGGGGGAAGGCTATATTAAAGGGGATAAATGCTAGGGGGAGGGAATCCGGAGAGGGAGGGGGAGGGAGGGGGAGAAGGGCTGCAGTACGCATGCCAAACTTCTCCCGGAGGCCAGGTAGGAGGCAGAGTCCTATATGGACTCTGCTATCCTCCTGGTGGGCAGTTTTTGGGACATTGGGGGGGACTACAGGAGAACCCTATGGAGCTGGGATGTTAGGTAAGGATTAAACTACTCTACATGGTGGGGCCAGTAATTGGGAGGATTATAGTTTTGGGGGTGGACATGCCCTTTAATAGATTAGTAGGCTAATGAGTTAATAAATTGATTGGTTGATAAGTTGATAGGCTAATTGGTTGATAGTCTGATGGGTTGATGAGTTGATAGCCTGATGGGTTGATAGGCTGACGGGTGGATGAGTAGGCTAATGGGTTAATAAATAGATGAGTTGATATGTTGATAGGTTGTCAAGTTGATAGGCTGATGGGTTGATGAGTTCATAGGCTGATGGGTGGATGAGTTAATAGATTAGTAGGCTGATGGGTTAATAGTTTGATGGGTTGATATGTTGATAGGCTAATGGGTTGATACCCTGATGGGTTGACAAGTTGATAGGCTGATGGGTTGATGTGTTCATAGGCTGATGGGTGGATGAGTTAATAGATTAGTAGGCTAACGAGTTAATAAATTGTTGCAGAAAGCATTGTGGCAATTGAGGGTTAGCGAACGCCACATTCGAGTGTTATAGCTGAATTCAAGGGTTAGCAAACACCTCGTTCTAGGGTTGTGAAGCGCTAAAGTTGAATTATCGCTTAATTCAAAAGTTACTGAACGATGCATTCTAGGGTTATGGAGTGGTAAAACTTTCAGGTTTTCTGAACTTGCGTACATTTTCGATAATTATCGAATATGAATTGATAACCCATGAAAGTACCATTAGCCAACACTCAATTTCAGTCATTACCATCGAATGTAGCATTTTTGCAATAACCCTTGATGTTGTGTTTCAACAATAACCCTCGATGTAGCGTTCACCCAGACTATTTTCCAGGTAACAAAGCCATTTTCAGCAAGTTATCATTGCTATTTTAATTGTATTTTATCAGAACTTTTTAAACTATTTTCTCCCGTACTCGTTGAAGGGTATCTCCACTGGTAAAATAATTTTTGGGGTATTCAGTTTTATTGAAGAACAGGGGATAAAGGAGCTGTGTCTTACCTCCTGTTCTTCAATAAAACATTCAGAAGATGGAAAAGAAGGTAAGACACTTACCCACTCTCTAGTTCCTTCGCCGTGTTGTCTAACAGGTCCAGTCGACTCTGTATTGCACTTGTGCATAGAGTACTAAGTTCTATAGTTCTAAAATCAACCAAAGTTTGGCCATCTCTAATCCCTATATGTCACACCAACTATGTCCATCACCCTTTATCCTTCTTGTATTATTCACCCTGCATTCATTAGTAGCAGATTATTACTGGTTTAAAATGCCAGAAGTGCTTATTCCTTCTTTTCCAAGCTATAACAGTGTATCCCACACCCCTCTATTATCACAGATATAACTGTATCCATATTATGATAGTATCACCCTAGTGCACAGGACCTATTTTCATTCATTATACAGTTGAACTATATTTATCTAACATTATTTCATTCTTCATAGGACGCTGTTAGAAATCTGACCAATGACATCGGTCAACAAAATCTAATTCCAGCAGGTGAATTTAATTTTATATAAAACATCATTGAATAGCATTGATTTACGGCAGAGAATGGGAAAATCTCAATATATGTATCCAAACCCTATAATTGCAGGTAGGACCTATACTGAGACTTAGATCTATTTATCGAAGACAGAGGGAGATTCTTAAGTTACACTGTGTCCCGTACTGAGTCATTCATCTTTTGTCTCTTTTAAGGCCACATTGTAAAGAGTTAATGTGCCCATACACTTGCGACCCATTAGTTTGCTGTTGAGGAAATACAGTACACAGGAACGATAAAGTATATATGGAACGATAAAGTGTATTTGGAATGATAAAGTGTATTTGGAAAATTAAAGTATATTTGGAACAATAAAGTATATATGGATCAATAAAGTATATATGGAAGACTAAATTATACTTACATAGTAACATAGTTATTGAGGTTGAATAAAGACATGTGTCTATCAAGTCCAACCATGAACGATATTTGTATATATAAAGTATATTTGGAACAATAAAGTATATATGGAATGATAAAGTATATTTGGAACCATAAAGTATATATGGGACGTTAAGGTATATATGGAACGATAAAGTATATTTGGAATGATAAAGTATATATGGAACGATAAAGTATATTTGGAACGATAAAGTGTTGTGAAGTTTAGAGGGGTCGTAGGCAAACTAACAAATCAGCTGTTTATTGTGTAGTTTTTCTTTTTCTCTCACAGTGCATTCAAACACCTTTGGGGCAGGAAATCAATGGCACACACCCTTCCTACACCACATCTCCCAACATACTGCCCCAGCTGCTTCTGATATGCAAATCTTTACTAAAGCTCCTCTCTGCTTCCCAAAATCCCCAGTGTGTACCTGGGTGGAATGGGAAGGCCCACCCTTCCTTCCCTCCCATTCCAAAAATCCGGCCCTAAAAAAAAACAACAAAGGCAGCAACTAGCTTGCTGCCAAACACTACCCGGATCCCTTCCCAGGTACACAAGAAGCTCTTAAAGGGACCAAAGACCAAATAATGGAGACGCATATCTCCCATCCAGTACCCAGCCGTGATGTCCCCTACATATCCCCCCCTCTGCCTTAACCCCGAGGAGGTGGAGGCACTCTGAACCAGCAAGCAATGAACTCTGGAAAGGCCATCAGCATTCTGGTGCATTTTACCAGGCCTGTGTTCCACCACAAAGTTGAACTCTTGGAGAGAGAGAAACCACCTGGACACTCTGGCATTCGTACCTTTGTCCCTTTTCATCCAGGTTAGGGGAGCATGGTCAGAAATCAGCCTGAACTTCCTGCCCAACAAATAATATCGCAAGATTCCAGAGCCCATTTTATGGCCAGGCACTCCCTCTCCACCACCGCATAGTTTTTCTCAGCAGCCATCAGCTTCCGACTGAGAAAAACTATAGGATGTTCTTCTCCCTCAATTATTTGGGACAGTACTGCCCCCAACCCAACATCTGATGCATCCGTCTGAACCACGAATTCTCGCATGAAATCTGGGGCTACCAGGACAGGGTGCCGACACAATGCAATCCAGTGTATCATCACTGACTTGCGACCTTTCGTCAAGTCAGTTAAGGGAGCTGCCAAAGTAGAGAAATTGGGAATAAATCGTCTGTAGTACCCCACTATTCCCAGGAAAGCCCGAACCTGCTTCTTACTGAGGGGACGGTGCCATTTCTGGATTGCCTCAATTTTATTGATTTCGGGTTTCACCAACCCTCTTCCGATAATGTACCCCAAGTATTTCGCTTCCTCCATACGCAGGGCACATTTCTCAGGGTTAACTGTGAAACCCCCTCTCCTCAGTGCATCCAGGACTACTTGGACCTTTGGAAGATGGGATTCCCAGTCTGCACTTAAAATCACAATGTCGTCCAAATAGACGGACGTATATCTCTGGTGTGGATGCAACAACCTGTCCATGACCCTTTGAAATGTGCCAGGGGCAGTCTGTAGTCCAAACGGCATTCTCTTATACTGAAAGTGACCTTCGGGTGCAGAGAATGCCGTTTTCTCTCGAGCATTTTTGGCCAAGGGTATTTGACAATACCCTTTGGTCAGATCTAAGGTGGTGATGTAGCGGGCAGGACCTAATCTTTCAATTAGCTCATCCACTCGTGGCATGTGATATCTGTCAAATTTAGAAATTTCATTTAACTTTCGGAAGTCATTACAGAATCGCAGAGTTCTGTTGGGCTTGGGTACCAACACAATCGGGCTTGACCAGTCACTCTGCGACTCTTCAATAACGTCCAATTCCAACATTCATTTTACCTCCTCTGGAATTCGATAGGGTTTGACAAACACTTTAGCCTTGGGCTCAGTAATAATGTTGTGTTCAATCATACCTGTGAGCCCAGGCAAATCAGAAAATATTCCTTTGTTTCTCTGGAGAAACTCCTTTACCTGTTGGACCTGTGACTTAGAAAGAGTGGGGGCTATTTTAACATCCTCAATGCTAACTTGTGGTATAATACTCACACCCACCATAACTGGAGCAATCTCTCTCTCTTTTCAGGGCTTCAACAAATTTATATGATAAATTTGATAGGGTTTTCGTCTACCAGGCTGATGGACCTTATAATTTACTTCCCCCACTTTTTCAATAATCTCGACGGGACCTTGCCACCGGGCCAAGAATTTACTCTCTACAGTAGGAATCAATACTGCCACTCTGTCTCCCACCTGAAACTGTCTAATTTTTGCTGACCGGTTGTACACTCGACTTTGCGCTTCCTGGGCTGCCAGTAAGTGTTCCTTGACCAGGGGCATTACCTTGGCAATGCATTCTTGCAACTGGGAAACATGTTCCACCACACTTTTATGGGGAATGGACTCACTTTCCCAGGTTTCTCTTACCAAGTCAAGCAACTCTCGAGGTCTGCGCCCATACACCAGTTCGAATGGAGAAAATCCTGTGGAGGCCTCGGGTACTTCCCGAATAGCAAACATCACAGCCGGCAGTAAACAATCCCAATCTCTTCCATCCCTTTGAACTACTTTTTTAAGCATCATTTTTAGCGTTTTATTAAACCGTTTAACCAGCCCATCTGTCTGGGGGTGATAGACAGATGTTCTCAACTGCTTAATCTGGAACAGCTTACACACATCAGCCATAACTTTGGACATAAACGGAGTTCCTTGGTCCGTGAGTATTTCCTTGGGAAAACCTGTCCGAGTAAACATATTAAACAATTCTCGGGCTATGGCTTTGGACGTAGGTTTTCTCAAAGGAAATGCTTCCAGGTAGCGAGTGGCATAATCGAGAATTACCAGGATATATTGGTGTCCCCTGTCAGATATTACTAATGGTCCCACTATGTCCATGGCAATGCGCTCAAATGGTACCTCTATTTTTGGTAAGGGTACCAAAGAACTTCGAAAATGGGATACTGGCGCAGTTAACTGACAGGTTGGGCAGGAAGCACAATAATTCTTTACTTCGGCCTTTAGCCCAGGCCAATAAAACCTGTTAGTTATCCGCACCTCTGTTTTCTCGGCCCCCAGGTGACCCCCCAAGGCCTCATGCGCCAAATCCAGAACCATCCTCCGGAATGATTGAGGTACTAACAACTGCTCCACTACCTCGTCCCGATACAACAGATCCCTATTAACTGAAAAATGAGGGAATCTCTTCTCAGCCCCAGGTTCCTGGGGTGCCCCATTCACCACAGATACCTGTTCTCTAGCATGGGATAATGTTAGATCCCGAATCTGTGCCGTAATAAGGTACCTTTTGACACATCCAGGTCGGGGATCACAGCATGTGGAGAAGATTCCTCATCATCCTCTCCCAGCATGACCTGTAATAGGGAATCCTCCCCCCCTCAGAGGTCAGCTCAGGGTCCCGACAAGGATGTTCAGTCACATTTTCACAATTTGGTAACAACACATTCTCAGGGTCTACTTCAATCGGACTTTGTACATCAGTTTCTGCTGATGAGGGAATAGGAGTTAAATTATTCTCAACACCTTTCAACCATTTCCCTTTTACACTCTCCCAAAGTCCCCAAAACAATGGAAAGTCTCGTCCCAATATCAGGTTTATCGACACATCAGGTTTCTTACCACCCCAACGGTGTGGGTGTGGTCAACTGTTCCACAGTCAGTTGCAATTGACACAGGCACTACAAGATATGTTTTTGTATCTCCATGGATGCAAACGACCTTGAGTGGTTTTATTACTGTATCAACTTCGCCATTCAGTTCAGCATTCACCATAGTTACCATACTGCCCGAGTCCAGCAAGGCTTTAGCAGGTACCTGATGCACATGAACGGTGCACACAAAACTTTCCTGGCACTCTTCCTGGGCAAAGAAGGAAACTCTCCATAGCATATCACACTGCATGGGCTCCTCCTGTAGTGGACACTGAGCTCTGATATGACCCCATGCAGAACATCGCCAGCACTGCACAGTGCCTCCCTTTCAAGGTGCCGTGGTAGCCGGTGGTACTCCCGAAGTTGCTGTTGGCGATACCTTGCTGTTACTGTTGGTGCTGGTTCTGGGGTTCTGTGAAGTACTCTTTCCCACAGAATGAAACCTTGCAACACGGAATGCCGTTGAGACTGCCCGGCGCTCTGGGGAAAACAGACCCTCAACTGTAGTGTATCTCTCCACCATCTCCACAGCCGTTTTGGGGTCTGCATGACTGACCCACCACTGTAGCTCCACTGGCAAGGCCCGTAAAAACCGGTCTAGCACAAATCGTTCCACCATCTGTGGTCCGGTGAGTACCTCTGGTTGCAACCACTTTGTTGACAGTTGGATGAGATCATGCATTTGCGACCTCGCCGGATGATCCATATGGTACCTCCAACTGTACACCCGCTGTGCCCAGACTGCTGTGGTCACACCTAGCCGGGCCAGCATCTCTGCCTTCAGACGATCATAGTTAAGGGCGTCTGCAGGGTAAGGTCATAATAGGCCTTCTGGGGTTCCCCAGCCAGGAACGGGGCAAGGAGACCAGCCCATTTGTCTTTCGGCCATACTTCCCGCTCTGCTGTCCTTTCAAACATTTTCAGAAAGGCTTCCACATCATCGGTGGGTGTCAGTTTTTGCAGATAGTGGCTGGCTCTCATCATGGCTTGATTGCTAGGGGCAACTCCTGCTGCCTCTTTCCCCTGTGCTAGCTGTTGAACTGCCTCAACCAGCATTTTGGACTGTACCTCTGTGGCTTCTCGCAGTGCGTCTGTGGCTTGCTGCTGCGTTATCATGCTTGCCTGCTGAGTTACCATGCTCTGCTGCAACTGCACAGTCGCCAAGGCCAACTGTTTCACAAAACTCCTCCATAATGCAGACAAGGAGTCTGGCCCTTTAAATGGCACCTTTAAACTGAGCTTTTCCTGCAGTGCTGCGCTGCCCGCATCCGAGCACCAGTTGTGAAGTTTAGAGGGGTCCTAGCCAGCATGCAGTACACAGTTTTATAAAACAACAGTCCTTTTTATTACCACATGGAGGCTTGACCAAGCCTCCCAATTCTTGTATTGTATGTATTTATTGGGAAGCTTGGTCAAGCCTCCATGTGGTAATAGCACCCCCAACACACCCCTTTAATGGGAGGTCCTATGCCTTTAATATAAAGCACTGGATGGCCTCTTCCCTCATTTTAAAAAGCCAAAGGGCTGAGGGGGAAGGGAGAGAGCCTGTTATATGGATCCAGTGTGTAAGAATGTGAAATGCAAAAGTTTGCTAATCGTAATTGAAGTAAAAGAAATTGAAAAGGTTAGACGTTAGGACCTTCCAGACTGGGGTTACCTTGACGTGGTTGGAAGGCTTTTCATTCATGTGATCACAGTAATGTATACTAAAACCCCTTTGTTTATAAAGTATGCCAGTGTGCAGATAATATGATATTGTATGGGGCCTAGGAATGTGCATTGATTATCTTTTCTATGTTTGTCTTAAAGGACATTTCCCCATGTAGCAAACCATACACAAAGCACCATATTTGCAATACTGAGAGAAGATTTCTTACCTTAAAGTCTGCCGCTCTCTTGCTGCAGTCTGCAACCTCCTTTATATTCTTTGTGAGTTGCCATCAAGCAGCCACTGTAAGTCACTGGCTGGGACGTCCCTGTCATGGCTTTGACTGATAGATAACACCGGAAAAGTCGGATGAGAGCATCGAGGGACCTTTGGACTTGAAGGTAAAGTATGTTTATTCAGAATCACCAAGTAGAAAGGGAACTGCTGCAAAAATGGGGTTGAGGGGTGCTTAGTATATGGTTTAAAGTTTCTTAAGGGGTGATCATGCCCTTTAAGTTGCTGCAGATAATTCCTTTAAGTCAGGTATTGTCGTCAAGACAGAAGAATTAATTGCTGGTTTAGAGAATCCATGGATCCAGTATATCTTTTTTTACATATCGGGGGGGGGGGGGGGAAGCAAAAAAGCAAAAAGGGAAAATAAAAAGTTTAAAAATTCCATTTACAGTGAGTAATATATAAAATAGCATCTAAACAGAGTAGATTGATGGAAGACTTTCACATTTCCACAGCAGCTCATTGGTGAATGCCATGCTGTGTGTTTGACTTTTGCCTAACATGAGTTGTGTTCAAAATAAGAATATCCAAAATAGAAACCCAGAATATCACAACCCACCTTGTAATGATCCCTTACTGTATCTCACTATTATATTTATTGTTTATTACAATACACCTTGTAATGATCCCATACTGTATCTCACTATTATATTTATTGTTTATTACAATACACCTCGCTTTTATATTTATTGTTTTATTACAATACACCTTGTAATGATCCCATACTGTATCTCACTATTATATTTATTGTTTATTACAATACACCTTGTAATGATCCCATACTGATTAATTTAATACACATCAGCGAGGGAAGGGTAAAGTAGGGGAAGGGATACAGTTGTACGTTAATGACGCACTGGGGTCGGGAGAGGGTGATGGTATCACATCCGTAATCTGGTGACAAGTGGCTTGAAAATATGGGATAATTACAGTATAATCTGTGACAGATAGAAGGATATGGACAGTACCCTAATTAAATAGAGTATGTAACAGGGGGAACAGTCGAAGGCAGTATGTGACATAGGGTAGGACAGTAATATGGGATATACAGTTATATTGTGACAATAGAAGGAGAATTGGATATACAGTTTATAGTACTGTGACAATAGAGTGAATAAGGGGGATATACCAGTTATATATGTGCAATAGAGAAGTATGGGATATACAGTTTTATGTGACAATAGAGGAGTATGGATATCAGTTATGGGATATACAGTTATATCTGTGACAATAGAGGATATGGGATATACAGTTATATCTGTGACAATAGAGGAATATGGGATATACAGTTTATCTGTGACAATAGAGAGTATGGGATATACAGTTATATGGGATATACAGTTATATCTGTGACAATAGAGGATATGGGATATACAGTTATATCTGTGACAATAGAGGAATATGGGATATACATTTATATTGTGACAATAGAGAAGTATGGGATATACAGTTATATCTGTGACAATAGAGGAGTATGGGATATACAGTTATATCTGTGACATAGAGGATATGGGATATACAGTTATGCATCTGTGCAAAAGTAAGGTAATATGGGATAGAGAAAATAGGGGTGTTAGAGATCTGTGAACAATAACAGTAAGTGCTATGAGGAAAATGGTATACATATTGCATAGGGATGGGATATACAGTTATAACTGTGACAAGTGGTAGAAGGAGTATGGAAGGATATACAGATATTATCTGGGACTGGAATAGAGTCGAGTGTGAGTGACTATACTGTATACAATATAGAAAAATAAGGAATCAGGTGAAGTCGTGGTAGGGAGATATCCGAGTTGGGATACAGTTTGGACAGGATATAAGGATATTGAAACATTTATATCTGTGACAATAGAGGAATAGGGATACAAACAAAAGGTTATGGAAATCTGTATAACGAGAATAGGATAAAAGTATGGGATAAAAAGGATATCATTATAGTCAGACCAGACGGAATTACAGGCTGTACACACGATGCAAATTCAGTCCGATACAGGTTCATATCGATGCTGAAAGCCAATAATAAGCGCTAGATTTTTGTCCATAGACCGAAGGAAAGGGGAAAAGAAAAAGGAAGAAAGGGGGGGAAGAAAGGCCATGTCTAATCGGACAATAAAACAAGGAGGGAAAAGGATGATGGACAAATATGTTGGTGAAGATATGGGTATATAATAGGAACACACTAATATCCATTACATGCCGTAGGAAATGGAGAATATTAGTGAGTTTGTCTTACTCTTACAGCTTGAACCACTGTAATAAAAACATCAAATATATGTGAGATACAGTATGGGATCATTAAGGTGTATTGTAATAAACAATAATATAATAGTGAGATACAGTATGGGATCATTTACAAGGTGTATTGTAATTAACAATAAATATAATAGTGAGATACAGTATGGGATCATTACAAGGTGTATTGTAATAAAACAATAAATATAATAGTGAGATACAGTATGGGATCATTACAAGGTGTACCGTGTATACTCAAGTATAAGCCGAGGTTTTTAGGTTTAAAAATCAACCTAAAAACCTTGCCTCGGCTTATACTCGAGTCAATAGACACTTACCTTCAATCCAGAAGCAGCACGCAAGTCAGGCTGGCATTCCCAGTAGTTCTTCACGGTTGCGCATGATGTCATCGCGCACGACTGGTGGGTATGACGTCATCGCGCACCGGGCGAAGCAGTACTGGGAACTGCGGCTCTGCACAGACGAAGGCGGCAGCCGGCAGAGAGATGAAGCTGAGACCATGGTAACGGAAGGAGTAAGTGAGCTGGGGGGGACTGTAAGCGGAAAGGTGGGGAAAGTGGGGGAATAGGTCATGGGAAAAGGTACAGGTATGGGGGCGCATGGGAGGTAAAGCCACCACAAAGTCCGGGTTTGCTGAACTGGGAGTAGGTGTAAAGGAATTGGAACTGCCAGACTCCCGAAACAACCAAGGGCACTGGGGGCTGGGAGTATGGGTAAAGTAGTCTAAATAACATCTACAGTAGGAAAAAGTAGATAGAAGGAAAGATTACTTATACCAAAACGGTCGGCGGTTATACTCGAAGTCACGTCGAGGGGGTTATAGTTTCTAAAGTTGTTGGTCAATGCAGAAAATAGGTCACCACAGACGAAGGGGAAGGAGGAAAGGGGGAAAAAAACAGGGAACGGGGGTCGCTATATAAACATAATCGGGTTCGGGGAAACATTTAGGACGTAGGGGCGAGGTCATCGTAGTGAGGGGTAGTATGTAACATAAAAACCATCAATGGAATAAGCAGTATATAGAATACAGGTGTGGTGAAATCATTACGAGTGTGTACGGTTGCTCAACAAAGACATAAATACAGTAGGTGCAGATACGGTATAGGATACTTACAAATCGGGGGGTAAAATGTTGTAAAATAACAAATAAATATGGGGAGATGGGGGGTAGAGATCCAAAGAGGTAAGTGGTGGTGAAATCATTACAAGGTGTATTGTAATAAAACAAATAATATAATAGTGAGATACAGTATGGGATCATTACAAGGTGTATTGTCATAAACAATAATATAATAGTGAGATACAGTATGGGATCATTACAAGGTGTATTGTAATAAAAACAATAAATATAAAGTGAGATACAGTATGGAAGTCCTATCAACAAGGTATGTATGGTAATAAACGAAATTAATAGATAATAGGAGGGATACAGTAGGAGATCATTACAAAGGGTGGATTGTAATAAAAGCCGAATACAATATAATATGTGATGAATACATTAGTTGGGCTCCGGAGAATTACCAGGCAGGTGGGAGAGGTGAATTGTAAGTAGAAAAACGCACTCAAGAGGTACAAAGTACTTGGCGATGACACTGTATGTGTACTCGGATGTACAGAGAGGGATGATAAATATGTGAAATAGAACAAGACAAATTAGTGAAGGGATGATTATCAAAGAGAAGGGTAGCCAAAAGATAGGGCGCATTGACAGCAGCGTATTGTGCTTGTATAACTACACAAGTGACACATAGTAATAAATTGGGAAGATCACAGTATGGGATCAGTACAAGTGTAGTTGGTAATAAAGGAGCACCATAATAATGGGGAAAAATGATGTATCGACATAGGCAGAAAGGGTTGGGAGATGCATGCAACAAGAGGGGTATTAATTGGGGGTATGAGAAACGGGGAAAGGGCACTAATAATAAAATAAAGGATGAGAAGACCGGAATCATGGTATCGGGGAGTACAAGGAATAGTATGGTCGATACACCAATAAACTAATATAGTAATAAGATACAGTGATGGTGATCGATTACCAGGAGGATTTATTTGTAATTAAACAGAGTGCGAATAGATAATGGGGTGGGCGTGAATAGCCGTAGTGGTCTCTAAATACAGCAGGTGAAATACAATTGTAATGAAACAACCAATGGACAATATAATGTGAGATACAGGGTATAAATGGGTATCATTGGCAAATGATGGGGGTGGGGTTGCATATTTATGGTGTAAAACTAAGTAATTACTTTAAAAAATGACAAGTAAAATAAAACTGCCCCTCCCTCTTGGTTGGTCCTTTCACGCCCGACACTGTCAATAGCAAAGTGGTGAGCGCAAAGAGAAAGGCCGGGGAGGTGATGACAAACGAAAACGAACTAATTACCTCAACCGCTCTGAGGTAAAAACTTTAGCAGGGGGAGGGTACAGGGGAAAATCCCTGAACATAACTGGACGATTGGATAATGGCTTCCATCGTGCAAGCATGAAGAAAAACCGAGTCCGAATCCTCCCCGAACGTACGTTGGTTGAGTGACAGGGTCGAGCGGGAGGGGGACAGGGCCGGGAATGGGGGGGGTAACGAACGCACGTCTTAACAAGGACAGTATTGTCTCCCATTAAGTATATGCACAAAATCCCGGACGTCACAAACTGGAAGGGGAAGGGACCGTGTGCAAACAAATTGGTGGGAGGGAAAACATGGGGAAAAAAGGACACTATCGAACGTGGGAGGATTACGGCGATAAATGAAATGAAACGAATGGCAGGAACTTTTGTAAAGTACCCAAGTGGACTAGCGTTTTAGTCCTTAAAACCCTGGCATCTCCCTCGTCGCTCCGGTCCGTTCCTCCCCACTGGCACTGTCAGTGACAGTCCGGGAGGCAGCCAATGGGAAGACACCCCTCCTTGCAGAGTGCGTGTTACCATTGGCTGCCTCGCGACCTGTCACTCAAAGTACCAGTGGGGAGGATCGGACCGGAGCGACGAGGAAGATTACAAGTAAGTAGTGCAGGGCTTTTGTAAAGTACCCAGAGGTGAGGACTTAGCGTTTTAGGTCCTCACCCCGGGGTACTCTGGCTACTTTGCAGGAATGGATCGGGGAAATGGTAAGTATAATTACACCTTGTAATGATCCCATACTGTATCGTCACTATATATTTATTGTTTAATTCATAGCAACCTTGTTAATGATCCCATCTGTATCTCACTATATATTTTGTTTTTATTACAATACACCTTGTAATGATCCCTACTGTATCTCACTATTATTTATTGTTTATTACAATACATACCTTGTAACGATCCATACTGTATCTCACTTTATATTTATTGTTTTATTACAATACACCTTGTAATGATCCCCATACTGTATCTCACTATTATATTTATTGTTTTTACAATCACCTTGTAATGATCCCATACTGTATCTCACTATTATATTTATTTGTTTATTACAACACCTTGTATGATCCCATACTGTATCCTCCTATTATATTTATTGTTTTTACAATACACCTTGTAATGATCCCATACTGTATCTCCTATTATATTTATTGTTTATTACAATCACCTTGTAATGATCCCCTACTGTATCTCCTATTATATTTATGGTTTTATTACAATACACCTTGTAATGATCCCATACTGGTATCTCCTATTATATTTATTGTTTATTACAATACACACTTGTAATGATCCCATACGTATCTCCTATTATATTTATTGTTTATTACAATACACCTTGTAATGATCCCATACTGTATCTCACTAATTTTATTGTTTTTATTACAATACACCTTGTAATGATCCCATACTGTATCTCACTATTATATTTATTTTTATTCACTACACCTTGTAATGATCCCATACTGTATCTCACTATTATATTTATTGTTTATATACAATACACCTTGTATGATCCCATACTGTAATCTCACTATTAATTTATTTTTTTATTACAATACACCTTGTAATGATCCCATACTTGTATCTCACTATTATATTATTGTTTATTACAATAACCTTGTAATGATCCCATACTGTATCTCACTATTAATTTATTGTTTATTACAATACACCTTAATGATCCCATACGTATCTCACTATTATATTTATTGTTTATTACAATATAACCTTGTAATGATCCCATACGTATCTCACTATATAATTATTGTTTTTATTACAATACACCTTTAATGATCCCATACTGTATCTCACTATTATATTTATGTTTTTATTACAATACAACCTTTGTAATGAATCCCAATATGTATCTCACTATTTATATTTATTGTTTATTACAATACACCTTGTAATGATCCCTACTGTATCTCACTATTATATTTATTGTTTATTACAATACACCTTGTAATGATCCCATACTGTATCTCACTATTATATTTATTTGTTTTATTACAATACACCTTGTAATGATCCCATACTGACTCACTATATATTTATTGTTTTATATCCATACACCTTGTAATGATCCCATACTGTGTCACTTGATCTTTAATTGTTTTTTATTACAATACACCTTTATGATCCCATACTGTATCTCACTATTAATTTATTGTTTATTCAATACACCTTGTAATGATCCATACTGTTCTCCACTATTATTTTATTTGTTATACAATACCCTTGTAATGATCCCATACTGTATCTCACTATTAATTTATTGTTTATTACAATACACCTTGTAATGATCCATACTGTATCTCACTATTATATTTATTGTTTATTACAATACACTTGTAATGATCCCATACTGTATCTCCTATTATATTTTATTGTTTATTACATACACCTTGTAATGATCCCATATGTAATCTCGCTAGTATATTTATTGTTTTTACAATACACCTTGTAATGATCCCATATCGTATCTCGCTATTATTTATTTTTATTACAATACACCTTTGTAATATCCCATACCGTATCTCACTATTATTTTATTTTTTTATTACAATACACCTTGTAATAATCCCATACTGTATCTCCTATTGTATTTATTGTTTTATTACAATACACCTTGTAATGATCCCATACTGTATCTCACTATTATATTTATTGTTTATTACACATACACCTTGTAATGATCCCATACTGTATCTCACTATTATATTTATTGTTTTATTACAATACAAACCTTGTAATGATCCCATACGGTATCTCACTAATATTTATTGTTTTATATACATACACCTTGTAATGATCCCATACTGTATCTCACTATTATTTATTGTTTATTACAATACACCTTGTAATGATCCCATACTGTATCTCACTATTATATTTGGTTTTTTACATACACACCTTGTAATGATCCCATACTTTTCCACTATTATATTATTTTTTTACATATAACCTTGTAATGATCCCATACTGTATCTCACTATTATATTTATGTTTATTACAATCACACCTTTAATGATCCCATACGTATCTCACTATTATATTTATTGTTTATTACAATAACCTTGTAATGACCCATACTGTATCTCACTATTATATTTATTGTTTTATTACAATACACCTTTAATGATCCCATACTGTATCTCACTATTATATTTTTGTTTATTACAATAAACCTGGTAAAATCCCATACTGTATCTCACTATAATATTTATTGTTTATTACAATACACCTATAATACCCATACCGTATCCCATTATATTTATTGTTTATTACAATAACCTTGTAATGATCCCATACTGTATCTCACTATTATATTTATTGTTTTTATTACAATACACCTTTATGATCCCATACTGTATCTCACTATTATTTTATTGTTTATTCAATACACCTTGTAATAATCCCATACTGTATCTCACATTATATTTTTGTTATTACAATACACCTTGTATGATCCCTACTGTATCTACTATTATATTTATTGTTTTATTACATACACCTTTGTAAGATCCCATACTGTATCTTACTATTATATTTATTGTTTTAAATTACAATACACCTTGTAATGATCCCATACTGTATCTCACTATTATATTTATTGTTTATTACAATATACCTTGTAAGATCCCATACTGTATCTTACTATATATTTATTGTTTTATTACAATACACCTTGTAATGATCCCATACTGTATCTCACTATTATATTTATTGTTTTATTACAATACACCTTGATAATCCCATACTGTATCTCCCTATTATATTTATGTTTTTATTACAATACACCTTATAATGATCCCATACTGTATCTCTCATTATTTTTTTTTTATTACAATACACCTTGTAATGATCCCATACTGTATCTCACTATTATATTTATTGTTTATTACATCCACCTTGTAATGATCCCATACTGTATCTCACTATTATTTTATTGTTTATTACAATACCCTGTAATGATCCCATACGGTATCTCACTATTATATTATTGTTTATTACAATACCCTTGTAATGATCCCATACTGTACTCCGCTATTATATTTATTGTTTTTACAAATACCTTGTAATGATCCCATTACTGTATCTACTATTATTTATTGTTTTTATTACAATACACCTGTAATGATCCCATACTGTATCTCACTATATATTTATTGTTTTATTACAATACACCTTTGTAATGATCCCATACTGATCTACTATTATATTTATTGTTTATTACATACACCTTGTAATGATCCCATACTGTATCTCACTATTATATTTTTGTTTATTACATATACCTTGTAATGATCCCATACTGTATCTACTATTATATTTATTGTTTTTATTACAATACACCTTGTAATGATCCCATACTGTATCTCACTATTATATTTATTTTGTTTATTACAAACACCTTGTAATAATCCCATACTGTATCTCCATCTATTATTTATTGTTTATTACAATACCCCTTGTAATGATCCCATACTGTACTCGCTATTATATTTATTGTGTTTACAATACACCTTGTAATTGATCCCATACTGTATCTCCTATTATATTTATTGTTTTTACAATACACCTTTGTAATGATCCCATACTGTATCTCCTATTATATTTATTGTTTTATTACAATACACCTTGTAATGATCCCATACGTATCTCGCTATTATATTTATTGTTTATTACAATACACCTTGTAATGATCCCATACGTATCTCCCTATTATATTTATTGTTTATTCAATACACCTTGTAATGATCCCATACTGTATCTCACTATTATATTTTATTGTTTTATTACAATACACCTTGTAATGATCCATACTGAATCTCACTATTATTTTATTTTTTTATTACATACACACCTTTAATGATCCCATACTGTATCTCACTATTATATTTATTGTTTTATTACAATACACCTTGTAATGATCCATACGTATCTCACTATTATATTTATTGTTTATTACAATACCACCTTGTAAATGATCCCATACTGTATCTCACTATTAATATTATTGTTTATTACAATATACCTTGTAATGATCCCATACGTATCTCACTATTAAATTTATTGTTTATTACAATACACCTTAAAGATCCCATACTGTACTCACTATTATTTATTGTTTATTACAATATACCTTGTAATGATCCCATACTGTATCTCACTATTATATTATGGTTTTATTACAATACATACACCTTATAATGATCCCATACTGTATCTCACTTTATTATTTATTGTTTTATTACAATACACCTTGTAATAATCCAACGTATCTCACTATTATATTTTGTGTTTATTACAATACACCTTGTAATATCCCATACTGTATCTCACTATTATATTTATTGTTTATTACAATACACCTTGTAATATCACCCTACTGTATCTCCACTATTTATTTATTGTTTTATTACAATACACCTTGTAATGATCCCATACTGTATCTCACTATATATTTATTGTTTATTACAACACCTTGTATTGATCCCATACTGTATCTCACTATTATATTTAGTGTTTATTACAATACACCTTGTATGACCCATACTGTATCTCACTATTATATTTATTGTTTATTACATACACCTTGTAATGATCCCATACTGTATCTCACTATTATATTTATTGTTTATTACAATACACCTTGTAATGATCCATACTGTATCTCACTATTATATTATTGTTTATTACAATACCCCTTGTATGACCCATACTGTATCTCCTATTATATTTATTGTTTATTCAATACATCCTTGTAATGATCCCATACTGTATCTCCTATTATATTATTGTTTGTTTATTACAATACACCTTGTAATGATCCCATAACGTATCTCCTATTATATTTATTGTTTTTTACAATACACCTTGTAATGATCCCATACCGTATCTCACTATTATATTTATTGTTTTTATTACATACACCTTGTAATGATCCCATACTGTAACTCACTATATTTATTGTTTATTACAATACCCTTGTAATGATCCCATACTGTATCTCACTATTATTTTATTGTTTATACAATACACCTTGTAATGATCCCATACTGTATCTCACTATTATATTTATTGTTTTTACAATACACCTTGTAATGATCCATACTGTATCTCACTATTATATTTATTGTTTTATTACAAACATCCTTGTAATGATCCCATACTGTATCTCACTATTATATTTATTGTTTTATTACAATACACCTTGTAAGAATCCCATACTGTATCTCACTATTATATTTTTTTTATTACAACACCTTGTAATGATCCCATACTGTATCTCACTATTATATTTATTGTTTATTACATACACCTTGTAATGATCCCATACTTTATCTCACTATTATATTTATTGTTTATTACATATACCTTGTAATGATCCCATACTGTATCTCACTATTATATTTATTGTTTATTTACAATACACCTTGTAATGATCCCATACTGTTCTCCTATTATATTTATTGTTTAATTACAATACCTTGTAATGCTCCCATATACTGTCTCACTATTATATTTATTGTTTAATTACAATACACCTTATAATGATCCCATACTGTATCTCACTATTATATTTATGGTTTTATATACAATACACCTTGTAATAATCCCATACGTATCTCACTATTATATTTATTGTTTATTACAATACACCTTTAATGACCCATACCTTAGATCTCACTATTATATTTATTGTTTTATTACAATAACCACCTTGTAATGCCCCATCCTGTATCTCCACTATTATATTTATTTTTTATTCCAATACACCTTTAATGATCCCATACTGTATCTCACTATTCATATTATTGTTTTATTACAATACACTTGTAATAATCCCCATACTGTATCTCACTATATATTTATTGTTTTATTACATACACCTTGTAATGATCCCATACTGTATCTCACTATTATATTTATGTTTTATTACAATACACACTTGTAATATCCCATACTGTATCTACTATTATATTATTGTTTTATATCATACACCTTGTAATGATCCCATACTGTATCTCACTATTATATTTATTGTTTTATTCAATATACCTTGTAATGATCCCATACTGTATCTACTATTATATTATTGTTTTATTACAATACACCTTGTAATGATCCCATACTGTATCTCACATTTATATTTATTGTTTTATTACAATACACCTTGTATAATCCCATACTGTATCTCACTATTATATTTATTGTTTTATTACATACACCTTATAATGATCCCATACTGTATCTCACTATTATATTTATTGTTTTATTACAATACACCTTGTATAATCCCATCTGTATCTCACTATTATATTTATTGTTTATTACATATACACCTTTAATGATCCCTACGTAATCTCACTATTATATTTATTGTTATTACAATATACACTTGTAATGATCCCATACGTATCTCACATTATTTTATTGTTTTATACAATACACACCTTTAATGATCCCATACTGTATCCACTATTATATTTATTGTTTATTACAATACACCTTGTATAATCCCAATACGTATCTCACTATTATATTTATTGTTTATTACAATACACCTGTAATGATCCCATACTGTACTCACTATTATATTTATTGTTTATTACAATACACCTTGTAATGATCCCATACTGTATCTCACTATTATATTTATTGTTTTATTACAATACACCTTGTAATGACCCACTGTATCTAATTACCTATTATATTTATGTTTATTACATATACTTGTAATGACCCTACTGTATCTTACTTATATTATTGTTTATTACATACACCTTGTAATGATCCCATACTGTATCTCCTATTATATTTATTGTTTTATTACAATACACCCTTTGTATGATCCCATACGTATCTCACTATTATATTTATTTGTTTATTAACAATACACCTATAATGCCCATACGGTATAACGACTATTATATTTATTGTTTTATTACAATACACCTTGTAATGATCCCATACTGTATCTCACTATTATATTTATTGTTAATTACAATACACCTTGTAATGATCCCATACTGTATCTCACTATTATATTTATTGTTTATTACAATACACCTTAATGATCCCATACTGTATCTCACTATTATATTTATTGTTTTATTACAGTGGTTCAAGCTGTACAGGTAAGACAAACTCACTAATATTCTCCATTTCCTTACAGGCATGTAATGGATATTAGTGTGTCCATATTTTATACCCAATATCTCACCAACATATTTGTCCATCATCAACAATAATATATATAGTGAGATACAGTATGGGATAATTACAAGGTGACTGCCCCAGGGTATTCGTGTTTCGCATAGTCTCATGTAATACAAACATTGCACAATACACAACATGACACAATGGCCATATTTAAAACAGCGGTTTCTTCGCTATTTAACAATTTAACCGGGGTTAGTATGTATAATAGCGGTCATAAAATGTACAGCCGCGTTGACTTAATGTTCATTAATTACTGAAGTTTGGTCGTTAGATACAATGGTATTCTAAGGTGAAAATTTTTCGTAAATCTACGGATTTCGTTGATCGTAGCTTTCTGAATGGCGTGGTAGTTCGATCATTTTATCGAAATTTATGATAGCGATTGTAAATTAATGATCGTTAAACCTGATCGGGGAAATTAACGATGATTTAATGATCGTTATGACACTGTGTATGAGGTTTTATATAAAATTAATACTTCAGGTGAAAATGTTGGTGAATGAAGTCATGGTAGATTTTTACAATTGTCCTATAAGAAGAAAGGGAAACATGAAAAGATTAAATATAGTTAACTTGTATTAGATAAATGGAAATTGCAGTTCACAGGGCCGGCGATATCACAAATAAGGATACAGTTAATCTATCTGTGCCAATAGAAGGGTCTGGGATACACAAGTATTAGTTCAGAATTAGCACCAAGAAACAGATTATATTACATAGTACCTGTGTAATTCATATTTATGACATTGTAATTGTATTACCCTGTATGTAATGTATGATCAATACATTGTTGGCATTATATAACCACAATAATAATAATAAAAATGGCAATTGAAGAATTGCTTTATACAAGAGAAATTTAAAAGTAAGGGTTCTGAATGGAACCCTGTGTTATCATATTTGAATGAGGGCGATCCCTAGAACTTAAAGGAATGTTAACTCCAAAAGTGAACATTCCTTTAATGTATTGATTAAGCCCAGGAGGAGGAGGAGCTATCCTTACCTCAACGTCTTCAATAACTCAGGAGAGGGAGGATGGTAAGTATATAGCCATGACCATACAGCAGTGCATAAGCACCAATACACCAATTACGTAAAACCATAGCAGATCCAAAGCAGAACAGGATCATTTCCCATGGTGCTATATCCACTTCTGTATTCCCTAAATACAAATGATTTTAAATCTTCCAATTTATCAGTTAAAATTAATAAATTGCAGATGATACACCATCATTGGCCGTATTAGAAGGAAATGATGAGACAGGCTTACAGGAAGGAGTATCTAAATTAGTATCTTGGTGTCATTAAATAACTTGATTTTAAATTCATCGAAAAATGTTGAAGATGATCATAATTTAGGAAAAAAAAAAAACACCCCCAAATGACCCCATGAGTTAGATGACCCATAGTAAAAATGGGGTGACTCTTTAAATTTGTAGGTACAATGTTACAGATTTGCTGTGTTGGAACCAACACATTTCCATTTATAAAAAAGGCAGACAGAGACTGTATTTTTTAAGATTGCGGAAAGAAGATTGGCTTAGATCGTGTGTTGAAGCAATTTCTATAGGGCAACCGCGGAGAGAATTATCCCTCATCTATTAATAGTATGGTATAGGTCAGCTACGAGCTTCTAAGAAACAATTACAAAGGGTCGTGGAAACAGCCAGGAAAATCATGGCGGTGAGTTTGCCCTCGGTTGCCGAGCTATGCCATCTTGATTGGTTTTAAAAGGGCAACACAAGATAATTTTAGAAGAAGTCATCCCGATCATTATTTATTCCAAAGTTGCCTCTAGAGCATTTGTATGTTGTTTTTAAAAATCATGTTTGTCTTGAATTCTAATTCACCCCAAGTTAAATACATGTATATGTATACTGGCAAATAACAAAATATGATATAAGAAGATCATCTGATGCTGGGGAAAGTCTCTAAATATTTCTCCTAGTGGTCCAGTGCAAATAGCAGGCTGCGGGTCAGAGACAAATACAACTCTACTGTAGTAAGCAAAGAGTTAGGTCTCGTAAACACGCTATGGCACAGGTACACATTGTGAAAATAAAGGAAACCCAGTTCAAACTAGGAAATATGATCTGGATAAGGAGATATAAAATCACTCCTGGAAAATGCTTGCCAGGACGTTATTTTTCAATCTGTTATTTTAACATGGATATGGGTATTATGTCCATCTTCCAAGTAACTGATCATCGACAGTGGCTGATGATGGTCAAATTTCCTGAACTTACTGGTTTTTAAATTTAGTGATAAGTCTGGAATAGAGAGGGTTCTGGGTCCGACATGAAACTCCCAGTCAAAATACGAAATGATCCATGTAATCCCAGAGGATTGTATGATTTGGGGACTTTCGGACAAAATTTTCGATAAATTTGAAGACAGAGCTATTTTTGATCTCATTTTTGAAAATAGCGTCAACGTTAAAATACTCGGAAAATATGATCGGAAACTCGAAATGGTCTCTGATAGTATTTTTGAGAAGGAATTTTCGAGCATTCCAGGCTATTTTCTAAACATTATGAAGATAGGCTTTACGGTGAAGTAAATTTGAAAATTATTGAAAAATTCATTCCATTTTCGGATTTCCGTTCTTCTGGATTTTCCCGAGTCCGGGAATCCATAAAATAGAACAAAACTAGTTAGTTTAGGACCATCTCTAATGGACAAGGATAAGTCGTACCTCAATGTCGCATATAATTCTACACAGCAGAATCAAGCCTTTTTCAAATGGTAAGATTTTTAGTAAACTTAACGTTTGTTACAATGAAAAAATATTAAAAACATTGATATGCAAATATTTTTCTTGACATTTTAACCCACAAATCCTCGTAAACTCTCCATAAAAGTTCTGTACACTGTGTCTGAAAAAAAATTCATGTACACTACTGCTGTGAGATTTAAAAAGTGTTTTCCATAAGGTCAGGATGAATGAAACTTACAGAAAAAGGGAATGGTGACAGATATGTTGTGGCCATTGTGATGGATTTGACACACTAATGTCATGCACGGCAATGGTCAGATTGGTAATATCCTGGGTTAGTTGTCTTACCTATATAGCGTGAAGCACTGGAATATTAAAAACAATAGTTGAGATACAGTATGGGAGTAGTATAAGCTGTATTGTAATAACAAAATATAATATGAGATACCGTATGGGATCATTACAAGGTGATTGTAAAAACAATTATTAATAGTGAGCTACAGTATGGCGATCAATTACAAGGTGTAATTGTAATAAACAATAAATTAAACAGTGAGATACAGTATGGATCCCCATTAACAAGGGTATTGTAATAAAACATTAATTATAATAGTGAGATACAGTGTGGGATCCCTACAAGGGTGTTGTAATAAAACAATAAAATAATAGGTGAGATACTGTGGGTCATTAAAAGGTTGTGTGGTAAATAAAACAATAAATATAATGAGTGAGATACAGTAGGGATCATACAAGTGTATTGTAAATAAAAAAAACAATAAATATAAATAGCGAGATTACAGTATGGGATCATTACAACGGTGTGTTTGTAAATAAACAATACATATAATGTGCATACAGGAAGGGATCATTACAAGTGTCGTGTGATTGTAAATAAAGCAATACTATCCATAGTGAGGAAGAAAGTATGGGGATCATTACAAGGTGTGTTGTAATAAAACAATAAATATAATAGTGAGATACAGTATGGATATTACAAGTGTTTGTAATTAAAAACAATTAAATATAATAGTGAGATACAGTATGGCGATCATTCCAGGTTGTATTGTAATAAAACAATAAATATAATAGTGAGATTACAGTACGGGCTATTACAAGGTGTATTGTAATAAAACAATAAATATATAGGTGAGATTTACAGGTACGGGATCATTTGCAAGGTGTTATTGTAATTAAACATAAATATAATAGTGAGATACAGTACGGGATCATTGGCAAGTGTATTGTATAAACCTAAATTATAATAGTGAGATACAAGTACGGGATCATTAAATGTGGATTTGTAATAAACAATAAATATAATAGTGTGAGATACAGTAGGGGATCATTTACAAGGTGTATGTAATAAACAATAAATATATAGTTGTGATACAGTTGGGATCATTCACAAGGTGTATTGTAATCAACAATAAACCTATCACTAGTGAGATAAAGATGGGATAATTACAAGGTGTATTGTAAATAAAAATAAATTATTAAAGTGAGATACAGTATGGGATCATTACAAGGTGTATTGTAATAAACAGTAAATATAATAGGAGAACCAGTATGGATCATTAAAAAGGTGTTAGTGTAATAAACAATAACTATAATCGTGAGCTACGTATGGGATCATTATAAGGTGATTGAATAAAAACATAATAACCTATAATAAAAAACATAACAAAAAGCAAATGTGAACACAAAACATTGGCATTTACACTTATATATGAATAAATATAGAAATATGAAAGTTACAAAACTGTCTATTATGTTTAGTTGTATTTTACATTACTATGCAAAAGCTTTACCAATATGTAATTATATTACAAGGGTGAAGTTCGTGCAAACCATTTATTTTAAGAAAAAAAAAGAGCAGAGCAGTATTTTTCCACCCAATGACCTAACCACCATTCAGAATTCTGTCTGGGTATAAATAATGACTTCCTGTGGGCAGTGACCCTATAGAGGACTGTTATGGTTTTTGCCTTGCCAGCGTGGATCCCGGGGTTGATTGTTGCCTCAGAAAGATCTGAGCATGTTTTTGACCATCCAACAGACATCAGTAGAATTATTTGCAAATTCCAGGTAGAGGCATCTGGGAAGAACGGACCGTTACAGAGCCTGAAAATGGGCACCTCACAGGGCAATAACAGGGATATAGCAAGGGTATAAATCAACTGATTTCTCAAAATTGAAGAGAATATGTAGAACTAACTAGGGGGCATATTATAAAAAGCGAAATTAGCGCCCAAAAAAAAGTTACAGCCGCACATCGCCGGCACGGAAAATTAGAGAGTATCGCCGTAGTTATAACGGCAAGGAGCGCCATTGCTCACTTCTTTGTTGGAAGCCTAAACAAATTTGGTGAGGGCGGAGAACCCTTGGTAGCCAGGGACAGTCTCCGTGGAATACTCTACC
Source organism: Hymenochirus boettgeri (assembly GCA_019447015.1). NCBI lineage: Eukaryota > Metazoa > Chordata > Amphibia > Anura > Pipidae > Hymenochirus > Hymenochirus boettgeri. The sequence goes on along the minus strand of JAACNH010000813.1, from coordinate 74,661 downwards.
CATGGGCATAACCGGGCACGCAAGTTTTAATTTTCCTAATAGAGACTGTACGTGGGCGAGTGGTAGCCTCGTACAGTGTTTTGCATGACCTATTAGTGTGTTAATTCATCAAGTTTTTGTTGGGGCAGTCTAAATTCCATTGATTAGTGAGTCTCACTCTATGCCTAAAAAGCTCAATACATGTCGGTTGGACCCTCGGTTTTAGCTACTGCTAGTGGTATTCCCAAACGATGTGCAACTCGCTCTAGTTTCTAGTAGAAAAGGCAGCACCTGTTTGTGTTCCTGGGCCTGGCCGAGGTTGTAATAAAAGGAAGTTCGTCCCAGATAGTGGATCACGGAAAATCGACTTCTGCTTCCAATCGACACCATTCCACAAATGTGCTGAAAGCAGTTAATTAAGCATGATGATGGAGCACCCCATGGTAAACATTTATCCAGTAATCACTTGTGGTTCCATTTACAACTCTAACAGATGGAAGCACTGTGGGTGTATCTTCGGGTAACAATCAAAACGCTTGTATTCGATGTCTGTTTTTGCCAACAGTGCCCCTTGTCCGGCCCTTTCTAAGCAGTTGTAACGGTTGCCCTATCGAGATGATTGGCCGGTGTGAGATACCTTGCATGTCTCTGTGTCGAGAATCATAATTATCCGATTCCGCCCTTGGGGTTAGTAGGGAAAGATGGGAAAGAATGAGCCTAAATTTCCTGCGGCCTCTTTTTACCATGCGGTTACAGGCCCTAGCGGGGATAACCCTGAAGATTATGAAACGGCGGTGTTTCTATTTTTGCTTGTTCTGCCTTTCTGTGTTTATGTTAAACGGCCCTGCCACTGCGCCTCGGACGATGAAACTCTTTTTCCAAGTTGTTACTATAATGTGGGATTTTGGTAGGAGGACTTAGGTTTACGTGATGTTATTGCTCGTGTTTGTTTGGCTGGAAGGGAATTGCTGAAACCTTGTTTTGAAACCATGTTCAAGCAGCGCTGCGGCTTGATGCGTCCCTATAAAAGTTTTAGGAAAGGTTTTTGCAAATCGCGGAGTACGTTCACCGGATCGGTCCTCCCCTTTCTTGATTGCGCTGTAGCGTCCTGTCTGCCTACATCTTTTGAAGCATCTATTAAATCCGGTTGGGGTCTCCCGCAATGTGAGCAGTTGTTCGGGGTTGCTTGAATTTTGCATGTCTGTACAAATTGTGATTGGCATTAATGGAAGGGCCCCAGCAAAAACCCTTTCTGGGTGTGTGAAATGACTGAGGGTGGGGCTGTTGAAATCCCCCCACAGCACCCCATTGAAAGGGTTCTGTGTCGTTGAAGGTCTGTGCTGGGGCACATGAGTTTTAACCATGAGACCCATATGCATATTGGGTCCAATTGGAGCCATGTTCGAACGGCCTTTTCTTTGCCGAAAACGGTTCATCATTATTTCAGCCAGGCTATTCCTCCGGCAATGGGTTATATACGCACAAAATATACCGTCTAAGTAGCAAAAACGTTGCCGGGCATTCGCTCGGAGATCTTTCACCTAATACGCTACTGGAAAAGAGAAAATGCTTGCAACCAATATGAAATGTCCGTGGTATAAGCCTTAGTCTCATAGTTTCTTCATATCCTTCCTAAATCCTCATGCTTGGATAGTCGATCTGTTTGTATTCGGCTGCTGATGTAGTGAAAATAAATCTACGTATCTCCTTCCAAAATGCCATTCTCTCAGCTCGTTTTTTAGCCATGGGCACCCAGTGGGGCCCCAAAAGCAAAGGTAAAGTTGAACCCTTGGAGAGAAAGAAATCTGACACCCTTCCACCTCTTTTTACCGGCTTTTACTTTAGTTGCAACTTATATAGATGGTTCGACCTTCCTCTGAGGCAGCCTCGCCTACCCCTTGTTCTTGTGGCACTTATGTTCCTAACCTTTTCCTGAGGTTCAACCTGTTTTCTGCACCCAGCCATGCTGTCTTGGGCTCTATTGCGGTTACGTTAACGTGTTACTACCCATTACTTGCCTGAGTGTGCTTCCTCCCCTAGTCCTTCTGCTGTAACCTGACCTCCCAAGCTTTCATTATTCCCTCATACCTCCAAAAAACTCCCAAACTTCCGTTTTCTGCTTTGAGTCACGTGGCCTGTGGGGACTGATTAGTGGTCTGCATGGGTTTGTTTCGTTTTGTGTGTGTTGTGTGCATTAAAGGAGCCAAGACCCCCGTGGGTTAACTCACCAATTAGCTGGTCAGAAAAAACTCTTGCTTGTGCCGACTGCGTGGGTTACCCGGACGTGTCCCTGGTAAGTAAGGCACTGCGATGACGCTCCTGAGTGGAGGGTCTCTCTTGGTTCTTGAGTGCTTGTCTTATGTTCCCTCTGTTGCTGTTCCTCCTGAGCCGGATGCCCTGTCTTCTCCCCCTTCTGTGTTGGTGGATGGTTCCTGGTCTTCTCCTCTCTGCCTTTGGTGTTGATCCATACGCTGTCCTGCACCCTGCGTGTATCCTGGGCTGTATCCGTTCTGTGCCTTCTTCTTTCCATCCGGCATTGTGCTCCTCTGTGCCGGGTGCTGTCGCCTCGCTCGACGTAACGGCTCTGCGACGTCCCCTTACGAAGTCTCGCGATGTTCCCGCCGGCTCCTTTCGTGATGTCCATCAGCTTGCGACTTACCTTCCGGATCCCGCTCGTTCCGATCTGGCCCGGACACTCGCGCTGCTCCTCCTCTCGAGGGTACCGCTGATCCGGGACTCAGGCGTCTTCGGTGGTCGGTCCTCCTTCTGCTCCTGGTCTCGGCGTCGGGTAGGGAGTTGAGCTCTGTGAGTTCAGCCTTCAGCCGTCGTCCCCTCTGGATTGCGCCCTGCGCCCCAAAGCTGGTTGTAGAAGCTGGTCGGATCTCCGCCAGGGCTGCACGGGAAGCCATGAGTGAGTAGGCTCGATAGCTTCTGGGTGGTGTAGCCCAATAGCTAATGTGTTTACAGCCCACAGGGAGCCGTGGGCCGCTTGTGTTCTTTTCTTCTAGCTGTCTTTTCTGCTTTCTCTGCTGGAACCTTTCTCTCTCCATCTGCTTCTCTCTGCCCACGTCTGTTTCTTCTTCCTCCCCCTTGTTCTACCTTGCTCTTTGCCACCTGCAACATGTTGCAAACTTCCTTCCCTCCCTAGCAGCTATCTTCTTTAACCAATCCCCCGGTTGCCGAATTGTCCGCCCCACTGGCGCCCTCCCCCGCCACCCCGAGTCTCGAGTAGTCCGCAACCCCTCACCGGTCTCTATCAGTCATGAAGCCGCGCCGGAGTTCTTAGTTACATTATATAAATATGGGGTACACTGGACTGAGTGACGCTATAACCCATACAGGGACCTGCGTTCCCCCTCCTTTCAGCCATGTGTTCCCTTTTGCTTTTACTGCCCAATGGACTCTTTTTCGGGAAGAAGAAAGGACCGTTACAGAACCTAAATGGCCCAGCTCACTATGGGGCAATAACAGGGAATAGCAAGGGATATAAAATTCACCTAATTGTCAAAATTGAAGAGAATAGGTAGAATAACTAGGGGGATATTTATAAAAAAAGCAAGATTAGCGCAAAAAAATTACCGCCGCCACTCGCGGCGCGAAAATAGCGCTATCGCCGTATTTATAACGGCGAGCGACAGTGCTGCGATTTACATGTTCGCGGCCGCGATGTTGTTTCGGTAATTTTAAGTCCTTCGCGGCGGATACGTTACAGTATCGCCAACGAAGGGACTTAAAATCCCTTCCAGAAGTCGGCTAAGGGCGGGGCATATACGCCACAACCCCCCGCGGCGAGACCACCCGACCCCCCCCCCGCTTCCCAGCAGCCCATCCCAACCCTTCCCCGCTCGTGGCAATCTCGGAAAAGGAGGCTAGAGGGGATTGCCGGGAATGCCGGCAGCAGCAGGTGGTGCGACCACCCACCCGCAGATGCTGCGACACCCCTCCCCAGCAAAACCTCCAAGCCCCCCGCCCCGACGCTCCCGGGAGGGGAAGGGATGGGACCGCTGGGGAGGAGTGGAGGCACCCTCCAGCGGGCCCTGAGAAGGGACTTTTGGGGCTTAGAAGGGCATGTCACCCCAAAACTATAATCCCCCAAACACTGGCCCATATGTTAGTGCAGTGGTTGAATCCTGACCTCACATCCCAGCCTCCATAATGGTTCTACTGTAGTCCCACCCCAAATTCCCAAAAACTGCCCAACAGGAGGATAGCGAGGTCCAGATCGGACTCTGCCTCCTACCTGCTCCGGGAGAAGTTGGCATGCATACTGCAGCCCTTCTCCCCTCCCTCCCTCTACCACCTCTCCCTCCCTCTCGGGATTTTAAAGAGCAGCACATGGCGGAGGGGGGTGACCCGCCAAAGGCACTTGTACGTGCCGCAAAGGCCCTGATAGGCCGGGGAGGGGGTCCCGATTCACGCTGGGAGAAACGGCTGGGTGGGTGGTCTCATGCCGAATGCGGGGGCGTTGTGGGCGGGGTGGGCGTGCCTCCGGTGGGCGAAGTCAAAAAACAGCCGATACTAGCAGATGCGAAACAAAATACCGCGCTTTATAAATAGAAGCGGCGGTGGGTACGGTGGTAAAACAGGTAAGTTATCGCCGCGAAGGTTAAACGCTTCGTTAAATTTTCGCGGCGTTTTCGGACATTAATAAATCGCGTTAAACGGCGATTTATGCGTTAAGGTAGGGAAAACGGCCGCGAAAACTTAACGACGATTTATAAATATGCCCTAGGTATATGTTAATATAAAACTAAGACATTTTAAAAATAATGACTTTGTCCACGGAACTTTCCCTTTAAAAAACAAGGGAACTCCCAACCTATGGATATAAATAGGGATGATGTTTATAATTACTTCATAAAACTTTATGTGATATTAATTTTTTGTATTTAAGGATATTTTAATCATCAGTGACTGTTTAGTTCTTTCTTTTTGTGCCTATTTACCGTATATGACCAGGGTGTTTGTACTGGTAGAATGAAACTGCATATGGTGGGGCATAAAAGTGTGTTTGCACATATGAAAATAGGCAGAATATAGAAATATTCCGAGACACACCTCTGCTGTCTTTCATACAAACCCAGGTTCAACAAGTTACACGTGTATCTCCACTGAGAAATTTGTTTTTGGATCAGTTTTATTTGAGAACAGAGGTAAAGAGCTGTGCTTACCTCCCGTTCTTCAATAAAAACCTGCAGGGAGAAGTAAGGTACTACCGATAGCTCTCTCCTCCGCCGCAGTCGCAGGTCAGACCTGGTCCAGACCTGTCAGACTACCACAGGGAGGAGCGGAGCAATGACCTTAGTAGCTAACCTCTCTCTGCAAGTTGTATTAAAAGAACGAAGGTAAGACACAGCTCCTTTACCTCCATGTTTCTTTCAATAAAACTAAATGGCCAAAAAAAAAAAAAAAAATTCTCAGTGACGCTACCTCAATGGGAATAGCTACGTAGCGATATTTTCTAAACAGTTTGGAAATCGCACAGCAGAACAAAATCAGTAAAGTTAAAACCATGCTAAACCCACTAATACAAGTAGGTAGGGGGAGGACTTTACAACACTGGTTTTCAGCCAATAATGTGTCGCCCTTATAAGTTTCCCAGTTTGCATTAACTATTTAGCTATCCAATGTATGGTATACCTAACATTGATTTTTATCGATACTAATGGCTAACACAGGTCGTCCCCATTGTAATGTTCTGAAGGTATGTAACAAAAGAGCATTGAATTAATCTATCCCCCCAAACCAAGGCTGGTTGTAAAAAATAAATGGTAACGCAGGGATTAGGGTTGTTGATTGAGGTTATCAGTTAGATTCTAACCATTCCTATAGGGAAAGGAAAATGTCGATAAAAAATAAAGGGCACTAAGCGGCGCTATCCACAATGAAATTTACTTCTTATCGTGAACAAAATGTGGTATGGCATAAAAAGCCTAGTTCAAGGACAGAAGGTGGGGCACAGAAATATGTCTTGAGAGTTTTTAGCAATAGGCGGGAAACTTAATAACAGAAGAGGCAAAGTTTCTGCGGGAACAGTGTTCAATAGCTTTCAATAAAGGATGTAAGATCTATTGAAAAATATTTAATAGTCGGACTGATAGAGATGGGATCAGGTTGATCTGACACGGAAACCCCTCAGTTCTGAAAGTCTGACATTCCACCCAAAAACCGTTGCGGATAGTTCGGATTTCGGACTGTGGATCGCATTTACGACGATTAACTTAAATTCAAGGCTATTTTTCGAAAAATTACTTGAAAAATAGGCTTGAGCGTTCGATAATCATCCAAAGTGGCATCTGAAGTCCCAAAAGTTACATTCGTTTTCAGATTTTCATGATTTTAACAAGATCTGTAAATCTGAAAACAAACAGATCTTACAAATTTCAGCCATCTCTAGTACTGAAATATAAAAATTCACCAACTTTTAAAATGTAAAATAAATAACTCTAAATATCAATAATAAAAAAACATAATCAATTTATAACAAATATTCAGCAAGTAAATTTAAATTTTATTGTTTTATTAATATTTTGGTTGGTGAATTCCTAAATTACATTGGTTTCTTGCGTACAATGTTTGTACAACTAAAGTGTGGTGACATATTGGTAAAGGAAACACTAATTGTAAGGAATAGAGCAGTTGGTTAAAAATTGGGGAAGTTGATCTACCTGTTATAAGCTGAAGCACTTAATAAAAGTAATAAATAAATTTGAGATCAGATACAGTTGGGATTCATTACAAGGTTAGTGTAATAAACTGTAATTAAATATAATAGTAGAGATACAGTATGGGCTCATGACAAGTGTGATTGTAATAAACAATAAATATAATAGTGAGATTACAGTAGGATGACATTACAGGTGTATTGTAATAAAACAATAAATATAATAGTGAAGATACGTATGGGAATCATTACAAGCGTTGTCTTGTAATAAACAATAAATATAATAGGTGAGTACAGTTGGATCATTACAAAGGTGTATTGGTAATAAACAAGTAATATAAAGTGGAGATACAGTATGGGGATCATTACAAGGGTGTATGTAATAAACAATAAAATATAATAGTGAGAATCCATTAGTGGATCATACAAATGTGATTGTAATAAACAATAAATATAATAGTGAGATACAGTATGGGATAGTTACAAGGGTGGTGTAATAACAAATAAATATATAGTGAGATTACAGTAAATGGATCTTACAAGGTGTATGTATAAAACATAAATATAATATGAGATACCAGTATGGGTCATGACAAGGTGTATGGTTAATAAACAATAAATATAATAGTGAGTACAGATATGGGATCATTAGCAAGGTTTTGTATTGGAATAAACAATAAAATGAATAGTTGAGTACAGTATGGATCATTACAATGTGTATTGTACTAAAACATAAATATAATAGTGAGATACAGTTATGGATCAGTACAAGGTGTATGTAATAAACAATAAATATAGTCGATACAGTAATGGGATCATTTAATGGTGTATCTACTAAAACAATAAATATAATAGTGAAGTACAGTTGGATCATTACAAGGTTAGATGTAATAAAACATAATATAAGTAGTGAGATCAGTATGGGATCATTACAGGGTATGTAATAAAAACTAAATAAAATATAATAGTGAATACAGTATGGGATCATTACAAGGTGTATTAACTAAACATAAATATAATAGTGAGATTACAGTAATGGGATCATGATACAAGTGTATTGTTAACAATAAATATAACTAGTGGAGATACAGTATGGATCATTAAAATGTGTATTGAATAAACAATAAATATAATAGTGGATGACGTTTGGTGGATCATTACAAGTTATATGTAATAAACAATGAAATAATAGGTGAGATACAGTAGGGGATCATTCAAGGTGTATTGTAATAAACAATAATATATACATGTGAGAGAAGCAGTATGGCATATTCAAGTTATTGTAATAAAAGCAATAAATACAATAGTGAGTACAGAGTATGGGATCATTACAAGAGTGTATGTATGAACAATAAATAATAATAGTGAGTAAAGTGCTATGGGATCGCACAAGGTTATTGTAATAACAATAAATATTAAATAGTGAGATACATACGTGGGATCAACAAGGGTATGTGTATAAACAAAAAATATAATAGTTAGATACAGTATGGGATCATTACAAGGTGTATGTATAAAACAATAAAATATAATAGTGAATACAGTAGATCATTACAAGGTGGTGTATTGTAATAAAAACCAATAAATATAATAGTGAGATAACGTATGGGATTCAATTACAAGGTTGTATTGTAAAAACATATAAAATAATAGTGAGATACCGTATGGGATCATACAAGGTGTATGTATGTAATTAAAACAATAAGATAATATTGAGATACAGTATAGGGATCATTACAAGGTGTATTGTATAAAACATAAATATAAATATGGATACAGTATGTGGAACATTACAAGGTGTATTGTAATAAACAATAAATATAAATAGTGAAGATACAGTATGGATCATTACAAGGTGGTATTGTAATTAAAACAATAATTATAATAGTTGAGATACAGTATGGGATCATTTACAGGTGTATTGTAATAAACACTAAATATAATAGTGAGATACGATCTGGGATCATTTACACGAGTTATTGTAACTAAAACATTAAATATAATAGTGAGATACAGTATGGATCATTAACAGGTGTATTTAAAACAAACAATACAATATAGTGAGATCAGTATGGATCATTACAAGGTGTTTTGTAATAAACAATAAATATACATGGAGATACAGTAATGGGATGCAGTTACAAGAGGTTAGTATTGTAATAAACAATCAAGATATAATACGTGAGATTACGTATGGATCATTACTAAAAGGTGTATTTAAAAAACTTAATATAATAGTGAGATCAGTATGGGATATTACAGGTGTCATTGTAATTAAACAATACATATAATATGAGTCTACAGTATGGGAATCTTACAAGGTATTGTAAGATAAAAAATAAATACAATAGTGAGATACAGTATGGGGATCATGACAAGGTGTTTGTAATGTAAAACAATAAATATAATCGTGAAACAGTGGGATCATGTACAAGGTTGTATTGAATAAAACAATAAATATTAGTGGAGCTACAGTATGGGATCATTAACAGGTGTTTGTATGAACAATAAAATATCATAATAGTGAGATAAATATGGGATCATTACAAGGTGTATTGTATATAAACAATATATATAGTGAAGATACAGTATGGAGCATTACAAGGTGTATGTAATAAACAATCAAATATACATAGTGAGATACAGTAGGGAGTCATTACAATGTGTATTTTAATAACAAATTATAATAGTGAGATTACAGTATGATCACTAACAAGGGTGGCTTGTAATTATACTAATAAAAAGGCAAAAGCCCTCACTCACTCACTCACTCACTCATCACTTAATTCTCAAACTTGCCGTGGAGGCAGACGGCTTAATTTGGCAGGCTCCTTCCATTGCACTTACTTACAAGTTAATGCAGGTTTCGTTTGAAAAGGCCAAAGCCCCCACTCACTCAATCACTCACCATCACTAACTCATCACTAATTCATCCAACTGCCATGGAGGCAGACGGCTTAAATTTGGCAGGCTCATTCATTGCACTTACTTACAAAAGTAAGAGGTTTTCGTTTTGAAGGCAAAGCCCCTTCACTCACCATCACTCAATCATCACAACTATCACTAATTCTCCAATGCGTGGAGGCCAGACGCTTCTTAAATTTGCAGGGCTCATGTCATTGACCTTACTTGACAAAGTGAAGCAGGTTTAGTTTCGAAAGACAAAGCCCTCACTCACTCACTCACTACTAATTCTCCAACTTGCCTCACTAAATCACTAACAATTCTCAACTTGCGTTGAGGCAGACGGCTTAACTTGCAGGCTCATTCATTCACCTTAGTTACAAAAGTTAAGCAGGTTTTCGTTTCGTGAAACGGCCAAAGCCCTCCACTCACTCACTCAATCCACTCATCACAACTCATTCACTAATTCTCCAACTTGCCATAGAGGGCAGATGGCTTAAATGTGGCAGGCTCATTCATTGCACCTACTTACACAAAGTTTAAGCAGGTTCGTTTCGGAAAAGGCAAAAGCCCTCAATCACTCATCACTTAACTCATCACTAATCTCCAACTTGCCATGGAGGGCAGATGGCTAAATTTGGCCAGGACTCATCATTGACCTACTTACAAAAGTAAAGAGGTTTCGTTTCGAAAAGGCAAAAGCCCTCACCACTCACTCACTCACTCATCATCACTAAACTAATCACTAATTCTTCCACTTGCCGTGGAGGCAGACGGCTTAAAATTTGGCAGGCTCATTCAGGCACTTACTACAAAAGTTAAGGCAGGTTTCGTTTTGAAAAGGCCAGCCTCACTCACTCACTCACTCACTCATCACTAATTCTCCAACTTGCCTCACTCATCACTAATTCTCCAAATTGCCGGGAGGAGACAGCTCTTAAATTGGGCAGGCTCATTCATTGCACCCTTACTTACAAAATTTAAGCAGGTTTTGTTTCGAAAAGGCAAAGCCTCACACACTCACTACTCAATCCACTAATCACTCAACTAATCAATAATTTCCAACTTGCCGTGGAGGCAGACGGTTAATTTGGACGGCTCATTCATTGAACCTTACTTACAAAAGGTAAGGCAGGTACGGTTAGTTCGAAAAGACAAAAGCCCTCATCACATCACTCACTCACTCACACTAATTCTTCCCCCAACTTGCCTCATATCACTAATTCTCCAAATTGTCGGGAGGCAGACGGCTTAATTTGGCAGGCTCATTCATTCCCACCTTAGTTACAAAAGTTAAGCAGGTTTCGTTGCGAAAAGGCAAAGCCCTCACTCACTCCCCTTCCACTCACTCACTCATCACTAACTCATCACTAATTTCTCCAACTTGCCATGGAGGAGCACGGCTTAATTTGGCAGGCTCATTTCATTGCACCTTACTTACAAAAGTAAGCCAGGTTTCGTTTCGAAAAGGGCAAAGCCCTCACTCCTCACTCACCATCACTAACTCATCATAATTCTCCAACTGCCATGGAGGGCAGAAGTTGCTTAAATTTGGCAGGCTCATCATTGGCACCTTACTACAAAAAGGAAAGCAGGTTTCGTTTCGAAAAGCAAGCCCTCACACCCTGACTAACTCATACTACATCACAACCTCACTAATTATCCAACGTAGCTGTGGAGGCAAGACGGCTTAAAATTTGGCAGGCTTCATTCCTTGCACCTTACTTACAAAGTTAAGCAGGTTTCGTGTGAAAAGGCAAAAGCCCTCACTCACTTCACTCACTCACTCATCACTAATTCTTCCAACTTGCCTGACTCATCCCTAATTCTTCCAACTTTGCCGGGAGGCAGACGGCTTAAATTGGCAGGCTCATTCATTTGAACCCGTACTTACAAAAGTTAAGCAGGTGTGTTTCGAAAAGGCAAAGCCCTCACTCACTCACTCACTCACTCATCACTAACATCCACATTCTCCAACTGGTGGGAGCAGCCGGCTTCAAAATTTGGCAGGCCTAAGTCCATTGCACCTTACTACAAAAGTAAGCAGTTTTGTTTCGAAAAGGCAAAGCCCTCACTCACTCACTCTCTCATCATCACTAACTAATCACTACTTCTCAAACTTGCCGTGGAGGAGACGGCTTTTAAATTTTGGCAGGCTCAGTCATTGCACCTTACTTACAAAAGGTAAGCCGGGTTAATTTGAAAGGGCAGGGCAAAGCCCGCACTCACTCACTCATCTTTAATCATCGCTAACTCATCACTATCCTCCAAACTTGCCGTGGGGCAGATGCTTAATTTGGCTAGTGCTCATTTCATTGCACCTTACTTACAAAAGTTAAGCAGGTTTCGTTTCGAAAAAGACAAGCCCTACACTGCACTCACTCACTCAATACTAATTCTCCAACTTGCCTCACTCAGCACTATTCCAACTTGCCGCGGAGGCCAGCCGGCTTTTAAATTGTCAGGCTCCATTCATTGCACCTTACTTACAAAAGTTAAGCGGTTTGTTTCGAAAAGGCAAAACCCTCACTCACTCACTCACTCATCACTAACTCATCCACTAATTCTCCAAAATTGCCATGGAGGCGATGGCTTAAATTGCAAGCTCATTCAGTGCACATTACTTACAAAAGTTAAGCAGGGTCGTTTTGAAAAGGCAAAGCCCTCCACTCACTCATCATCAACTCATCACTAATTTCCCAAACTTGCCCTCACTCATCACTAATTCTCCAAACTTGCCGTAGAGGGCCGACGGCGTCTTAAATTTGGCAGCTCATTTCAGAACCTTATTACAAAAGTTTAGCGGTTTTGTTTCGAAAAAAGGCAAAGCCCTCACTTCACTCACTCTCTCACTCATCACTAACTACATCCACTTAATCTACAACTTGCCGTGGAGGCAGAAGGCATTAAAATTTGGCAGGCTCATCATTGCCACCCTTACTTACAAAAGTTAAGCAGGTTTTGTTTCGAAAAAGGCAAAGCCCTCACTCACTCACTCACTCTCTTCACTATCATTACTCTCCACTAATTCTCCAATGCCGTGGAGGCAGACGGCGTACATTTGCAGGCTCATTCATTGCACTTACTTACAAAAGGTAAGCAGCTTTCGTTTTTGAAAAAGGCAAAGCCCTCACTCACTCACTCACTCATCACTAACTAACACTAATCCTTCAATTGCCGTGGAGGAGATGGCGTAAATGGCAGGCTCAGTCACATTGCACCTTACTGACAAAAGTTAAGCATGGTTGTTTCGTTCAGAAAAGACAAAGCCCTCACTCACCACCCACTCACTCACTACTAATTCCAACTTGCCTCACTCATCACTAATTCTCAAACTTGCCGTGGAGGAAGGCAGACGGCTTCTTAAATTTGTCAGGGCTCATTCATTGCACCTTAGTTACAAAGTTAAGCAGGTTCGGTTCGAAAAGGCAAAGCCCTCACTCACTCCACTCACTCATCATAACGCATCACTAATCTCCAATTGTCATGTAGGCAGATGGCCTTAAATTGGCAGGCTCATTCATTGCACCCTTACTTACAAACAGTAAGCAGGTTTCGTTTCGAAAAAGGGGACAAAGCCCCATCACTCACCTCACCACTCATCATAATTCTTCCAACTGGCCTCACTCATCACTAATTCTCCAACTTGCCGGGAGGCAGACGGCTTCTTTAAAATTTGGGCCAGGCTCTTCATTGCACCGTACTACAAAAGTTAAGCTGGGTTTGTTTCGAAAAGGCAAAGCCCTCCCTCACTCATCTCTTACTCATCAAGAACTCATCACTAATTCTCCAATTGCCGGGGAGGCAGGACGGCTCAAATTGGCAGAGGCTCATGTCATTGCACCTACTTACAAAAGTTACAGAGGTTTTGTTTGAAAAGGGCAAAGCCCTCTCCTCAAATCCACTCATCACTCATCACTAATCTCATCCACTATTCTCCAACTTGCCGTGGAGCAAGGACGGCTTAAATTTGGGCAAGACTCATCATTGACCTTACTTACAAAAGTTAAGCAGGTTTCATTTGAAAGGCAAAGCCCCTCACTCAACTAACTAACTCACTCACTCACTCATCACTTAATACACCTAAGTCTCCAACTTGCCTCACTCATCACTAATTCTCCAACTTGCCGTTGGAGGCAGACGGCTAAATGGCAGGCTTCATTCATTCACCTTACTTACAAAAGTTAAGCAGGTTCGTTTCGAAAAGGGCAAAGCCCCTCACTCACTAACCACTCCACTCACTAACTCCATCACTAACTTACCACTTAATTCCCAACTTGCCGTGGAGGCAGACGGATTAAAGTTGGCAGGCTCATTTCATTGCACTTACTTACAAAAGTTAAGCAGGTTCGTTCGATACTAATACACAGGCAAAGCCATCATCACTCATTACTCATCCACTTATTCTCCAACTTGCCGCTGGAGGCAGACGGCTTAAATGGGCAGGCCTCATTCATTGCACCTACTACAAAAAGTTCAGAAGGTTTCGTTTCGAAAGGGCAAAGCCCTCACTCACTCACTCATCACTAATTCTCCAACGGCCGTGGGGAAGCACACGGCTTTAAATTTGGCAGGCTCATTTCATTGCACCTTACTTACAAAAAGTTAAGCAGTTCGTTTCGAAAATACCACTGTAACGGTGAGTATCTGACAGTGCACCTGTAACGGTGAGTATCTGACATTGCCCAGCGGTTGGTCGATTTCAACAAATTTGTCGCATTATACTCCTTTCCAGTTAAAAGGTTACAAATTTTTTTGTAGGGTGGGGCGTGAATGGGGGGGGGGAATAGAATATTGAACTCCTGCACACTAACGGCTGGACCGATTTTTTACCACAAATTAGGGTGGGTGAGGGGACTGGCTGAGGTGTAAGGGAAAGGGTTTGGGAGGGTGGACAGAGAGGAATAGTGGGGGGGGATTAGGGGGCGGGACGGGGAGGGGTGGTGGGGGTATTTCACCAAAATTTCATAGTTGAATAAACAAAAAAATATAATATTAAATAAAGTTTCAGGAGTGTATCCCATTATGTAAAGGCTTTATTGAATTGTTCTTTCTTAATATATCCAAGTGCCGAGTGACTACAGCAATTGATACATTATTTGCTTTCTTACTAAAACGTTATTTCAATTACATTCGCTTGCGAAGGTGCGGGTTATTTGCAGGAACAATAAATATAATAGTGAGATACAGTATGGGATTCATTAACACGGTGTATGTAATAAACAATACATATAATAGTGAGATACGGATGGGGCTCAGTACAAGGTGTATTGTAATAAACAATAAAGATAATAGTGAGATACATATGGGATCATTACAAGGTGTATTGTATAAAACAATAAATAATAGTGAGATACAGTATGGGATCATTACAAGGTGTATTGTATAAACAATAAAATATAATAGTGAGATACAGTAGGGGATAATTACAAGGGGTGTATTGTAATAAACACTATTAATATAATAGTGAGAGACAGGATGGGATCATTACAGGGGTATTGTAATAAACAAAAATCTATAGTGAGATACAGTATGGGCTCATTACAAGGTTGGTATGGTAATAAACAATAAATATAATAGTGGATGATACAGTATGGGTCATTACATGGGTTATTGAATAAACAGTAAATATAATAGGAGATACAGTATGGCCATTACAGGTGGATTGTAATAAAACAATAAATAAATAGTGAGATTTACAGTATGGGATCATACAAGGTTGTTATTGTAATAAACAATAAATATAATCGTGAGCTACAGTATGGGATCATACAAGGTGTATTGAGAAGAAACAAGAAATATATAGTTTGTGAGCTATATTATGGGATCATTACAAGGTGTATTGTAATACAACAATATTATTAGTGAGATTACCAGTATGGGATCATTAAAGGGGTATTGTAATAAAACAATAAATATTTAAATAGGGTTACAGTAGGGATTCATTACAAGGTGGATTGTAATAAACAATAAAATATAATAGTGAGATACAGTATGGGATCATTAAAAGGTGTATTGGTAATAAACAATAAATAATAGGTGAGATACAGTATGGATCTACAAGGTTGTTATGTAATAAACAATAAATATAATAGTGAGAGACGAGTATGGGATCATTACAATGTGTATTGAAAAACAATTAAATATAACAGTGAGATTACAGGTATAGGATCATTACAAGGGGATTGTAAGAGGACCATAAAATAATGTAGCTACAGTATGGGATCATTACAGATGTATTGTAATTTAAAACAATAAATATATTAGTGAGTAAAGTATGGGGATCATACAAGGTGATTGAATAAAAAAATAAAATCTATTAGTTGAGATACAGTATGGGCTCATTACAAATGTATTGTAATAATAACATTAATATAATAGTGAGATCAGTAGGGATCATTACAAGGTGCATGTAATAAAAACAATTAAAATAATAGGAGATACAGTATGGGATCATTACCAGGTGTATGTAATAACAATAAATATAATAGTGGATACAGTATGGGATCATTCCAAGGTGTATTGTAATAAAACAATAAATATATTAGTGAGATACGTATGGGATCATTACAAGGTGTATTGTAACTAAAACATTAAATAAATAGGGAGAATACGTCGGGATCATTAAAGGTGTATGTAAAAAACAATAAATTATAATAGTGAGAACAGTTATGGGATCATTACAAGGTGTATTGTAATAAAACAATCAAAATATTAGTGAGATTACAGTATGGGATCATTACAAAGGTGTATTGTAATAAAACAATAAATATAATAGTGCAATACAGTCTGGGATCATTACAAGGTTGTATTTAATAAAACATATAAAATATTAGTAGGAGATACAGTATGGGATCATACAAGGTGTAGGTAATAAACAATAAAATATAGTAGGAGATACAGTATGGGATCTTACAACGGTTGGATTGTAATAAACAATAAATATATAGTGATTATACAGTAGGGATCATTACAAGTGGATGTAATAAACAATAATATAAGTAGTGATATACCGTATGGGGATCATTACAAGGTGTATTGTATAAAACAATAAAGATATTAGTGAGATACAGTATGGGATTATACAAGGTGTATTGTAATAACATAAATATAATAGTGAATACAGTAGGGTCATTACAAGGTTTGTATGTAATAAAACAATTAAATACGTGAGATACAGTGTAAAAATGGGGGATCATGCAAGGGTATTGTAAATAAAACAATAAATTAGTAGTGAGATACAGTAGGGGATCATTTACAAGGTTGTATTGGTAATAACAATAAAATATTAATAGTGATATACCCAGTATGGGTCCTTACAAAGGGGGTATTGTAAATAACAATAAAATAGAATAG
>JAACNH010000813.1:34548-57661 GCA_019447015.1 Hymenochirus boettgeri | reverse complement strand
TATTACACTACACCTTGTAATGACCCATACTGTATCTCATTATTATATTTATTGTTTCTTTACAATACACCTTGTAATGATCCCATACGTATCTCACTATTATATTTATTTTTATTCAATACATACCTTGTAATGATCCCCATACTGTATCTCATATTATATTTATTGTTTTATTACAATACACCTTGTAATGATCCAACTGTATCTCACTATTATATTATTGTTTATTACAATACACTTGTATGATCCCATACTGTATCTCACTATTATATTTATTGTTTTATTACAATACACCTTGTAATGATCTTACTGGATCTCACTATATATTTTATTGTTTATTACATACCCTATCTTACTCTACTTTATTTTGTAATATCCTACGTATCATCACTTTATATTTATTGTTTATTACACACCTTGTATGATCCCTACTGTATCTCACTATTATATTTATTGTTTTATTACAATACACCTTGTAATGATCCCATACTGTATCTCACTATTAATTTATTGTTTATTACAAACACCTTGTAATGATCCCATACGTTATCTCACTATTATATTTATTGTTTATTACAATACACCTTGTAATGATCCCATACTGTATCTCACTATTATATTTTTGTTTATTACATACACCTTGTAATGATCCCTACTGTATCTCACTATTATATTTATTGTTTTTTACAATACCCTTGTAATGATCCCATACTGTATTATCTCACTATTATATTTATGTTTTATTACAACATCCTTGTAATGATCCCTTACTGTATCTCACTATTATATTTATTGTTTATTACAATACACCTTGTAATGATCCCATACTGTATCTCACTATTATATTATTTTTATACAATACACCATGTAATGACCCATACTGTATCTCACTATTATATTTATTGTTTATTACAATACACCTTGTAATGATCCCATACTGTATCTCACTATTAAATTATTGTTTTATTTACAATACACCTTGTAATGACCCCATACTGTATCTCACTATTATATTTATTGTTTATTCACTACACCTTGTAATGATCCATACTGTATCTTCTAATATATTGTTTATTACAATACACCTTGTAATGATCCCATATGTCATCTCACTATATATTTATTGTTTATTACAATACCCCTTGTAATGATCCCATACGTACTTCACTATATTTGTTTTATTACATACACCTTGTAATGATCACTACTGTATCTCACTATTATATTTTTGTTTATTTACAATACACCTTGTATGATCCCTCCTGTATCTCACTATTTATTTATTTTTTCTTACAATACATTGTAATGATCCCATACTGTATCTCACTATTATTTTATTGTTTATTACAATACACCTTGTAAGATCCCATACTGTAATCTCACTATTATATTTATTGTTTATTACAATACACCTTGTAATGATCCCATACTGTATCTCACTATTATATTTATGTTTTTATTACAATACAACCTTGTAATGATCCCATACTGTATCTCACTAGTATATTTTGTTTATTACAATACACCTTGTAATGATCCCATACTGTTCTCACTGTTATATTTATTTTTATTACAATACACCTTGTATGATCCCATACTGTATTTCACTTTATTTATTGTTTATTACAATACACCTTGTAATGATCCCATACTGTATCTCACTAATATATTTATTGTTTATTACAATACACCTTGTAATGATCCCATACTGTATCTCACTATTATAATTTATTGTTTATTACAATACACCTTGTAATGAGCCCACACTGTACATCTCACTATTATATTTATTGTTTATTACAATACCACCTTGTAATGATCCCTTACTGTATCTCACTATATATTTATTGTTTTATTACATACACCTTGTAATGATCCCTTACTTATCTCACTATTTATATTATTTTTATTACAATACACCTTGTAATGATCCCATACTGTATATCACTATTAATTTATGTTTATTACAATACACTTGTAATATCCCTTACTGTATCTCACTATTATATTTATTGTTTATTACAATACACCTTGTAATGATCCCATACTTATCTCACTATTATATTTTATTGTTTATTCAAACACTGTAATAGCCCATACTGTTCTCACTATTTATTATTGTTTTATTACAATACACCTTGTAATGATCCCATACTGTATCTCACTATTATGTATTGTTTTATTCAATACACATTGTAATGACCCATACTGTATCTCACTATTATATTTATTGTTTTATTACAATACCCTTGTAATGATCCCATACTGTTCTCACTAAATATGTTATTACAATACACCTTAATGATCCATAATGTATCTCACTATTATATTTATTGTTTATTACAATACCCTTGTAATGATCCATACTGTACTCACTATTATTGTTTATTACAATACACCTGTACTGATCCACACTGTATCTCACTATTATATTTATTGTTTATTACAATACACCTTGTAATGATCCCATACTGTAATTCACTATTGTTTTTTTTTTTCTTACAATACACCTTGTAATGATTCCATACTGTATCTCACTATATATTTATTGTTTATTACAATACACCTTGTAATGATCCCATACTGTAATCTCCTAATTATACTTTATTTTTTTACAACACCTTGTAATGATCCATACTGTATCTCACTATTATATTTATTGTTTATTACAATACACCTTGTATGATCCCATACTGTATCTCACTGTTATATTTATTGTTTATTACAATACACCTTGTAATGATCCCATACTGTATCTCACTATTATATTTATTGTTTTATTACAATACACCTTGTAATGATCCCATACTGTATCTCACTATATATTTATTGTTTATTACAATACACCTTGTAATGATCCCATACTGTATCTCACTATTATATTTATTGTTTTATTACAATACACCTTGTAATGATCCCATACTGTATCTCACTATTATATTTATTGTTTATTACAATACACCCTGTATGATCCCATACTGTATCTCACTATTATATTTATTGTTTATTACAATACACCTTGTAATGATCCCATACTGTATCTCACTATTAATTTATTGTTTTATACAATACACCTTGTAATGATCCCTTACTGTATCTCACTATTATATTTATTGTTTTTTTACAATACCCCTTGTATGACCCCATAACTGTATCTCACTATTATATTTATTGTTATTTACAATACACCTTGTAATGATCCCATACTGTATCTCACTATTATTTTATTGTTTTATTACAATACACCTTGTAATGATCCCTTACTGTATCTCACTTTATATTTATTGTTTTATTACAATACACCTTGTAATGATCCCATACTGTAATCTCACTATTATATTTATTGTTTATTACATACACCTTGTAGATCCCCTACTGTATCTCACTATTATATTTATTGTTATTACAATACACCTTGTAATGACCCATACTGTATCTCACTATTATTTATTTGTGTTTATTACAATACAACCTTATTATGATCCCTACTGTATCTCACTGTTATATTTATGTTTTTTACAATACACACCTTTATTGATCCCATACTGTATCTCACTGTTATATTTATTGTTTATTACATACACCTTGTAATGATCCCATACTGTATCTCACTGTTATTTATTTTATTACAATACACCTTGTAATGATCCCATACTGTATCTCACTATTAGTTATTGTTTTTACATACACCGTGTAATGATCCCATACTGTATCTCACTATATATTTATTGTTTATTACAATACAACCTTGTAATGATCCACTACTGTATCTCACTATTATATTTATTGTTTTATTACAATACCCCCTTGTATGATCCCATACTGTATCTCACTATTATATTATTGTTTTATTACATCACCTGTAATGATCTCATACTGTATCTCACTATTAATTTTATTGTTTATTACATACACCTTGTAATGATCTCATACTGTATCTCACTATTATATTTATTTTTTATTACAATACACCTTGTAATGATCCCATACTGTATCTCACTATTATATTTATTGTTTATTACAATACACCTGTAATGATCCCATACTGTATCTCACTATTAATATTTATTGTTTTATTACAATACACCTGTAATGATCCCATACTGTATCTCACTATTATATTTATTGTTTATTTACAATACACTTGTAATGATCCCATATTGTATCTCACTATTATATTTTATTGTTTTATTACAATACACCTTGTAATGATCTCCATACTGTATCTCACTTTAATTTATTGTTTTATTTCCAATAACACCTTGTACTTAATCCCAACTGTATCTCACTATATATTTTATTGTTTATTTACAATACACCTTGTAATGATCCCATACTGTATCTCACTATTATATTTATTGTTTTATTACAATACACCTTGTAATGATCCCATACTGTATCTCACTTTATATTTATTGTTTATTACAATACACCTTGTAATGATCCCATACTGTACCATCTCACTATTATATTTATGTTTTTTATTACAATACACCTTGTAATGATCCCATACTGTAATCTCACTATTATATTTATTGTTTATTACAATACACCTTGTAATGCTCCCATCTGTACTCATCTCACATTATATTTATTGTTTTATTACAATCACACTGTAATGATCCCATACTGTATCTCCTATATTATGTTATTGTTATTACAATACACCTTGTAATGATCCCATACTGTATCTCACTATTAATTTATTGTTTTATTACAAATACACCTGTAATGATCTCATACTGTATCTTACTATTTTTTATTGTTTATTACAAACTACCTTGTAATGATCCCATACGTGTATCTCACTATTATATTTATTGTTTTTACAATACACCTTGTAATGATCCCTTACTGTATCTCACTATTATATTTATTGTTTTATTACAATACACCTTGTAATGATCTCATACTGTATCTTACTATTTTATTTATTGTTTTATTACAGTGGTTAAGCTTGTACAGGTAAGATTAATTCACCAATATATCACCATATTTCCCGAGTAACTTACATGGCATTTGTGTGTCCATATCCTATCAACAATATGTCACTAGAAATGGCTGAACTTCCTAAAGTTTGGTTCATGTTTGATATTTCGAACTTCAGTAAATGTTCTATAGTTCTATACCTGGGAAAGTAGTTTGAAAATTCTGATAAAATACAGTTAAAATATCAATGGTAACTTACTGTAAATGGTTGTGGCACCTGGGAAATGGTATGGGGAACATGTACAGATCACCAAAACTTGTTTAAATTCTAACTTTCCTCAAGATCGAGCTATTTTTGAGCTTCTGTATTAAATTTTTGAGGGTTGCAGAAATCAATTGTGGCAATTGAGGGTTAGCGAACGCCACATTCGAGTGTTATAGCTGAATTCAAGGGTTAGCAAACACCTCGTTCTAGGGTTGTGAAGCGCTAAAGTTGAATTATCGCTTAATTCAAAAGTTACTGACGATGCATTCTAGGGTTATGGAGTGGTAAAACTTTCAGGTTTTTCTGACACTTGCGTACATTTTCGATCATTATCGAATATGAATTGATAACCCATGAAAGTACCATTAGCCAACACTCAATTTTTCAGTAATACCATCGAATGTAGCATTTTTGCAATAACCCGTTGATGTTGTGTTTTCAACATAACCCTCGAATGTAGCGTTCACCCAGCTTTTTCCAGGTACACAAAGCCATTTTCAGCAGTTATCATTGCTATTTTAATTGTATTTTTATCAGAACCTTTTTAACTATTTTCTCCCGTACTCGTTGAAGGGTATCTCCATGGTAAATAATTTTTGGGGTATTCAGTTTTCATTGAAGAACAGGGGATAAAGGAGCTGTTGTCTTACCTCCTGTTCTTCAATAAAACATTCAGAAGATGGAAAAGAAGGTAATACACTTACCCCCTCTCTAGTTCCTTCGCCGTGTTGTCTACAGGTCCAGTCGACTCTGTATTGCACTTGTGCATAGAGTACTAATTTCTATAGTTTCTAAAATCACCAAAGTTTGGCCATCTCTAATCCCTAGATGTCCACCCAACTATGTCCATCACCCTTTATCCTTCTTATTATTCACCCTGCATTCATTATAGCAATTATTACTGGTTTAAAAAATGCAGAAGTGCTTATTCCTTTCTTTTCCAAGCTATAACAGTGTATCCCACACCCCTCTATTATCACAGATATAACTGTATCCATATTATGATAGTACACCCTAGTGCACAGGACCTATTTTCATTCATTTATACAGTTGAAACTATATTTATCTAACATTATTTCATTCTTCTATAGACGCTGTTAAAATCTGACCAATACCAATCGGTCAACAAAATCTAATTCCAGCAGGTGAATTTAATTTTATATAAAACATCATTGAATAGCATTGATTTAACGGCAGAGAATGGGAAAAATCTCAATATATGTATCCACAACCCTATAATTGCAGGTAGGACCTATCTGAGACTTAGATCTATTTATCGAAGACAAGGGAGATTCTTAAGTTACACTGTGTCCCGTACTGAGTCATTCATCTTTTGTCTCTTTTAAGGCCACATTGTAAAGAGTTAATGTGCCCATACCCTTGGACCCATTAGTTTGCTGTTGAGGAAATACATACACAGGAACGATAAAGTATATATGGACGATAAAGTTATTTGGATGATAAAGTGTATTTGGAAAATTAAGTATATTATTGGAACAATAAAGTATATATGGATCAATAAAGTCTATATGAAGACTAATTATACTTACATAGTAACATAGTTATTGAGGTTGAATAAAGACATGTGTCTATCAAGTCCAACCATGAACGATATTGTATATCTAGTAATATTTGGAACAATAAAGTTATATGGAATGATAAGGTATATTTGGAACCATAAGTTAATATGGACGTTTAGTATATATGGAACGCAAAAGTATATTTGGAATGATAAGTATTATGGACGATAAAGTATATTGGAACGATAAAGTGTTGTGAAGTTTAGAGGGTCCGTAGGCAAACTAACAAATCAGCTGGTTATTGTGTAGTTTTTTCTTTTTCTCTCACAGTGCATTCAAACACCTTTGGGGCGGAAATCAATGGCACACACACCCTTCCTACACCACATCTCCAACATACTCGCCCCAGCTGCTTCTGCATCAAATCTTACTAAAGCTCCTCTCTGCTTCCCAAAATCCCCAGTGTGTACCTGGGTGGAATGGGAAGGCCCACCCTTCCTTCCCTCCCATTCCAAAATCCGGCCCTAAAAAAAAACAACAAAGGCAGCAACTAGCTTGCTGCCAAACACTACCCGGATCCCTTCCAGGTACACAAGAAGCTCTTAAAAGGACCAAAGACCAAATATGGAGACGCATATCTCCCATCCGTACCACGTGATGTCCCCTACATTCCCCCCCCTCTGCCTTACCCCGAGGAGGTGAGGCAACTCTGACCAGCAAGCAATGAACTCTGGAAAGGCCATCAGCATTCTGGTGCATTTTTACCAGGCCTGTGTTTCCACCACAAGTTGAACTCTTGGAGAGAGAGAAACCACCTGGACACTCTGGCATTCGTACCTTTGTCCCTTTTCACTCCTGTTTAGGGGAGCATGGTCAGAAATCAGCCTGAACTTCCCCTGCCCAACCAATATATCGCAAGATTCCAGAGCCCATTTATGGCCAGGCACTCCCTCTCCCCACCTCCACCCGCATATTTTTTCTCAGCAGCCATCACAGCTTCCGACTGAGAAAACTATAGGATGTTCTTCTCCCTCAATTATTTGGGACAGTACTGCCCCCAACCCAACATCTGATGCATCCGTCTGAACCACGAATTCTCGGCATGAAATCTGGGCTACCCAGGAACAGGTGGGCCGACACAATTGCAATCCAGTGTATCATCATGACTTGCGACCTTTCGTCAATCAGTTAAGGGAGCTGCCAAAGTAGAGAAATTGGTGAATAAATCGTCTGTAGTACCCCACTATTCCCAGGAAAGCCCCGAACCTGCTTTCTTACTGAGGGGACGTGGCCATTTCTGATTGCCCTCAATTTTATTGATTTCGGGTTTCACCAACCCTCTTCCGCATAATGTACCCCAAGTATTTCGGCTTCCTCCATACGCAGGGCACATTTCTCAGGGTTAACTGTGAAACCCCCTCTCCTCAGTGCATCCAGGACTACTTGGACCTTTGGAAGATGGGATTCCCAGTCTTGCACTTAAAATCACAATGTCGTCCAAATAGACGACGTATATCTCTGTGGTGGATGCAACAACCTGTCCATGACCCTTTGAAATGTGCCAGGGCATCTGTATCCAAACGGCATTCTCTTATACTGAAGTGACCTTCGGGTGCAGAGAATGCCGTTTCCTCTCGAGCATTTTTTGGCCAAGGGTTTTTGACATACCCTTTGGTCAGATCTAAGGTGGTGATGTACGGGCAGGACCTAATCTTTCCAATTAGCTCATCCACTCGTGGCATTGATATCTGTCAAATTTAGAAATTTCATTTAACTTTGCGAAGTCCATTACAGAATCGCAAGTTCTGTTGGCTTGGGTACCAACACAATCGGGCTTGACCAGTCCTCTGCGACTCTTCATAACGTCCAATTCCAACATTCATTTTAACCTCCCTCTGGAATTCGATAAGGGTTTGACAACACTTTAATGCCTTGGGCTCAGTAATAATTTGTGTTCAATCATACCTGTGGAGCCAGGCAAATCAGAAAATATTCCTTTGTTTCTCTGGAGAAACTCCTTTACCTGTTTGGACCCTGTGACTTAGAAGAGTGGGGGCTATTTTAAACCATCCTCAATGCTAACTTGTGTAAGATACTCACAACCACCATAACTGGAGCCTCTCCTCTCTCTTTTCAGGGCTTCAACAAATTTATATGATAAATTTGATGGGTTTTTCGTCTACCAGGCTGATGGACCTTATAATTTAACTTCCCTCTCCCCCCTTTTTCAATAATCTCGACGGGACCTTGCCACCGGTCCAAGAATTTACTCTCTAACAGTGGAATCAATACTGCCACTCTGTCTCCCACCTGAACCTGTCTAATTTTTTGCTGACCGTTTGTACACTCGACTTTGCGCTTCCTGGGCTGCCAGTAATGTTTTCCCTTGACCAGGGGCATTACCTTTGGCAATGCACTTCTTGCAAACTGGGAACATGTTCCACCACACTTTTATGGGGAATGGACTCACTTTCCCGGTTTCTCTTACCAAGTCAAGCAACTCTCGAGGTCTGCGCCCATACACCAGTTCGAATGGAGAAAATCCTGTGGAGGCCTCGGGTACTTCCGAATAGCAAACATCACAGCCGGCAGTAAACACCAATCCCTCTCTTCCCATCCCTTTGAACTATTTTTTAAGCATCATTTTAGCGTTTTATTAAACCGTTTAAACCAGCCCATCTGTCTGGGGGTGATAGACAGATGTTCCTCAACTGCTTATCTGGAACAGCTTACACCATCAGCCATAACTTTGGACAAACGGAGTTTCCTTTGGTCCGTGAGTATTTCCTTGGGAAACCTGTCCGGTAAAACATATTAAACATTCTCGGGCTTAGGCTTTGGACGTAGGTTTTCTCAAAGGAATGCTTCCAGGTACGAGTGGCATAATCGGAATTACCAGGATAATGTGTGTCCCCCTGTCAGATTTAACTAATGTCCCACTATGTCCATGCAATGCGCTCAATGGTACCTCTATTTTTTGGTAAGGGTACCAAGAACTTTCGAAAATGGGATACTGGCGCAGTTAACTGACAGGTTGGGCAGGAAGCACAATATTCTTTACTTCGGCCCTTTAGCCCAGGCCAATAAAACCTGTTGTTTCCGCACCCTCTGTTTTCTCGGCCCCCAGGTGACCCCCCAAGGCCTCATGCGCCAATCCAGAACCATCCTCCGGAATGATTGAGGTACTACCAACTGCCTCCACTACCTCGTCCCGATACAACAGATCCCTATTAACTGAAAAATGAGGGAATCTCTTCTCAGCCCCGTTCCTGGGGTGCCCCTTCACACCACAGATCCTGTTTCTCTAGCATGGGATAATGTTAGATATCCCGAATCTGTTGCCGTAATAAGGCCTTTTGACCATCCAGGTCGGGGATCACAGCATGTGGATAAGATTCCTCATCATCCTCTCCCAGCATGACCTGTAATAGGGAATCCTCCCCCCCTCAGAGGTCCAGCTCAGGGTCCCGACAAGGATGTTCAGTCACATTTTCACAATTTGGTACCAACACATTCTCAGGGTCTACTTCAATCGCGACTTTGTACATCAGTTTTTTCTGCTGATGAGGAAATATGTAGTTAAATTATTCCAACACTTTCAACCATTTTTCCCTTTTACCACTCTCCCAAAGTCCCAAACAATGGAATACTCGTCCCAATATCAGGTTTATCGACACATCAGGTTTCTTACCACCCCAACGGGTGTGGTGTGGTCAACTGTTCCACAGTCCATTGCAATTGACACAGGCACTACAAGATATGTTTTGTATCTCCATGGATTCAAACGCCTTGAGTGGTTTTATTACTGTATCAACTTTCGCCATTCAGTTTCAGCATTCACCATAGTTACCATACTGCCGCCCGAGTCCAGCAAAGGCTTTAGCAGGTACCTGATGCACATGAACGGTGCACCACAAAACTTTCCTGGCACTCTTCCTGGCAAAGAAGGAAACCTCCATAGCATTTCACACTGCATGGGCTCCTCCTGTAGTGGACACTGAGCTCTTATATACCCCATGCAGAACATGCCAGCACTGCACATGCCCCCTTTCATTCAAGGTGCCGTGGTAGCCGTGGTACTCCCGAAGTTGCTGTTGGCGATACCTTGCTGTTACTGTTGGTGCTGGTTCTGGGGTTCTGTGAAGTACTCTTTCCCACAAATGAAACCTTGCAACAACACGGAATGCCGTTGAGACTGCCCGGCGCTCTGGGGAAAACAGACCCTCAACTGTAGTGTATCTCTCCACCCAATCTCCCAGCCGTTTTGGGTCTGCATGACTGACCCCCACTGTAGCTCCACTGGCAGAGCCCGTAAAAACCGTCTAGCACAAATCGTTCCACCATCTGTGGTCCGGTGAGTAACCTCTGGTTGCAACCACTTTGTTGACAGTGGATGAGATCATGCATTTGCGACCTCGCCCGGATGATCCATATGGTACCCACTCCAACTGTACACACCCCGCTGTGCCCAGACTGCTGTGTCACACCTAGCCGGCCAGCTCTCTGCCTTCGAACTATCATAGTTTAAGGGCGTCTGCAGGGTAAGGTCATAATAGGCCTCTGGGTTTTCCCCAGCCAGGACGGGCAAGGAGACCACCCATTTGTCTTTCGGCCATACTTCCCGCTCTGCTGTCCTTTCAAACTTTTCAGAAAGGCTTCCACATCATCGTGGGTGTCAGTTTTTTTGCAGATAGTGGCTGGCTCTCATCATGGCTTGATTGCTAGGGGCAACTCCTGCTGCCTCTTTCCCCTGTGCTAGCTGTTGAACTCTCTCAACCAGCATTTTTGGACTGTAACCTCTGTGGCTTCTCGCAGTGCGTCTGTGGCTTGCTGCTGCGTTATCATGCTTGCCTGCTGATTACCATGCTCTGCTGCAACTGCACCAGTCGCCAAGGCCAACTGTTTTTTCACAAAACCCTCCATAATGCAGACAAGGATCTGGCCCTTTAAATGGCACCTTTAAACTGAGCTTTTTCCTGCAGGCTGCGCTGCCCGCATCCGAGCACACAGTTGTGAAGTTTAGAGGGGTCCTAGCCAGCATGCAGTACAGTTTTATAAAACAACCAGTCCTTTTTATTACCAACATGGAGGCTTGAACCAAGCCTCCCAATTCCTTGTATTGTATGTATTTATTGGGAAGCTTGGTCAAGCCTCCATGTGGTAAATAGCACCCCCAACACACACCCCTTTAATGGGAGGTCCTATCCTTTAATAAAGCACTGGATGGCCTCTTCCTCATTTTAAAAAGCCAAGGGCTGAGGGGGAAGGGAGAGCCTTTATATGGATCCAGTGTGTAGAATGTGAAATGCAAAAGTTTGCTAATCGTAATTAAGTAAAGAAAATTGAAAAGGTTGACGTTAGGACCTCCAGACTGGGGTTACCTTGAACGTTGGTTGGAAGGCTTTCTCATTCATGTGGACACAGTAATGTATACTAAAACCCCCTTTGTTTATAAGTATGCCAGTGTGCAGATAATATGATATTGTATGGGGCCTAGGAATGTGCATTGATTATCTTTTTCTATTTTGTCCTTAAAGGACATTTCCCCATGTAGCAACACCATACACAAAGCAACCATATTTGCAATACTGAGAGAAGATTTCTTACCTTAAAGTCTGCCGCTCTCTTGCTGCAGTCTGCAACCTCCCTTTATATTCTTTTGTGAGTTGCCATCAAGCAGCCACTGTAAGTCACTGGCTGGGACGTCCGTCATGGCTTTGACTGATGATACACCGAAAAGTCGGATGAGAGCATCGAGGGACCTTTGGACTTGAAGGTAAGTAATGTTTATTTTCAGAATCACCAATTAGAAGGGAACTGCTTGCAAAAATGGGGTTGAGGGGTGCTTAGTAATATGGTTTAAAGTTTCTTAAGGGGTGATCATGCCCTTTAAGTTGCTGCAGATAATTCCTTTAAGTCAGGTATTGTCGTCAACAGAAGAATTAATTGCTGGTTTAGAGAATCCATGATCCAGTAATATCTTTTTTTACATATCGGGGGGGGGGGGGAAAGCAAAAAGCAAAAAGGAAAATAAAAAGTTTTAAAATTCCATTTACATGAGTAATCTATAAATGCATCTAACAGAGTAGATTGATTGGAAGACTTTCACATTTCCACACAGCTCATTGGTGAATGCCATGCTGTGTGTTTGAACTTTTGCCTAACATGAATTGTTGTTCAAATAAGAATAATCCAAATAGAAACCCAGAATATCACAACCCCACCTTGTAATGATCCCTTACTGTATCTCACTATTATTTTTTTGTTTATTACAATACACCTGTAATGATTCCCATACTGTATCTCACTATTATATTTATTGTTTTATTACAATACACATTATCATGATCCCATACCGTTCTCACTATTATAATTTCATTTCAAGTCCAGTTGATCTAATTGAATACAACAGATATAGTTTTATATTAAAATAAATCTACAGATTAAATGGTTTGAAATAGAAACACAGAATATCACAACACACCTTGTAATGATCCCATACTGTATCTCACTATTATATTTATTGTTTTATTACAATACACCTTGTAATGATCCCATACTGTATCTCACTATTATATTTATTGTTTATTACAATACACCTTGTAATGATCAAATACTATATCTCACTATTATATTTATTGTTTATTACAATACACCTTGTAATGATCCCATACTGTATCTCACTATTCATATAATATGTGAGATACAGTATGGCTCATAACAAGTTGTATTGTAATAACAATAAATATAATAGTGGAGAATACAGTATGGATCATTACAAGGTGTATTGTAATAAAAACAATAAATAATAAGTGAGATACAGTATGGGATCATTACAAGGTGTATTGTATAAACATAAATATAATAGTGAGATACACGTATTGGATCATTACAAGGTGTGATTGAGATAAACAATAAATATATAGTGAGATACAGTATGGGATCATTCCAAGGTGTATTGTAATAAACAATAAATATATATTGAGATACAGTATGGGATCATTACAGAAGTGTATTGTAATAAACAATAATATAATAGTGAGATACAGTAATGGGATCATTACAAGGTGTATTGTAATAAACATAAATATAATAGTGAGATACAGTTCATGGATCATTAACAAGGTGGTATTGTATAAACAATAAATATAATAGTGAGATACAGTATGGGATCATTACAGGTTTAATTGTATAAACAATAAATAAATAGAGATACAGTATGGGATCATACAAGGTGTATTGTAATAAACAATAAATAAATATGAGATACAGTATGGGATCATCACAAGGTGTATTGTAATAAAAATAATATAATAGTGAGATACAGTATGGGATCATTACAAGGTGTATTGTAATAAACAATAAATATATATTGAGATACAGTATGGGATCATTACAAGGTGTATTGTAATAAACAATAAATAATAGTGAGTACAGTAATGGGATCATTACAAGGTGTATTGTAATAAACATAAATATAATAGTGAGATACAGTATGGGATCATTACAAGGTGTATTGTAATAACAATAATATAATAGTGAGATACAGTATGGGATCATTACAAGGTGTATTTAATAAAATCAATATATATGAGATACAGTATGGGATCATTACAAGGTGTAATTGTAATAAACAATAAATATAATAGTGAGATACATCATGGGATCATTACAAGGTGTATTGTAATAAACAATACATTAATAGTGGAGATAACCGTAATAGGATCATTACCAAGGTGTATTGTAATAAACAATAAATATAATTGGAGATACAGTTATGGGATCATTACAAGGTGTATTGTAATAAACAAATAATATAATAGTGAGATACAGTATGGGGTCATACAAGGTGTATTTAATAACATAAAATATAATAGTTAGGATACAGTATGGGTCCATTACAAGGTGTATTGTAATAAACAATAAATATAATAGTGAGATACAGTAGGGATCATTACAAGGTGTATTGTATAAAACAATAAATATAATAGTGAGATACAGTATGGGATCATTACACAGTTGTATTGTAATAAACAATAAATATATAGTGAGATACAGTATGGGATCCATTACAAGTGTATTGTATAAACATAAAATAGAATAGTGAGATACAGTATGGGATCATTACAGGTGTATTGTAATAAACATAAATATAATAGTGAGATCCAGTATGGGATCATTACAAGGTGTATTGTATGAAACAATAATATTAGTGAGATACAGTATGGATCATTACCAGGTGTATTGTAATAACAACATAAATATAATAGTGGATACCGTATGGGTCATTACAAGGTGTATTGTAATAAAACAATAAATATAATAGTAGATACAGTATGGGATCCTTACAAGTGTATTGTAATACAACAATAAATATCATCGTGAGATACAGTATGGGATCATTACAAGGTGTAAAATAAACAACATAAATATATAGTGAGATACAGTATGGGATCATTACAAGGTGTATTGTAATAAACCAATAAATATAATAGTAATACAGTATGGGATCATACAAAGGTGGTATTGTATAAACAATAACTATAATAGTAGATACGTATGGGACCATTACAAGGTGTATATGAAACATAAAAAATATAATTTGAGATACAGTATTATCATTACAAGGTGTATTGTAGTAAACAATAAATATAATAGTGAGATACAGTATGGGATCATTACAAGGTGTATTGTAAATAAACATAAATATAATAGTGAGCTGATACAGTATGGGATCATTACCAGGTGTATTGTAATAAACAATAAATATAATAGTGAGATACAGTATGGGATCATTACAAAGGTGTATTGTAATTAAACAATAAATATAAAGTGAGATACAGTAGGGATCATTACAAGTGTATTGTAATAAACAATAATATAACAGTGAGATACGTATAGGGGTCATTACAAGGTGTATTGTATAAACAATAAATATAATAGTGAGATACAGTATGGGATCATTACAAAAGGTTTTATTGTATAACACATAAATATAATAGTGAGATACATATGGGTATCATACAAGGTGTATTGTAATAAACAATAAATATAATAGTGAGATACAGTATGGGATCATTACAGGTGTATTGTAATAAACAATAAATATAATGTGAGATCCACAGTAATGGGATCATTACAAGGTGTATTGTAATAAAACAATAAATATAATAGTGAGATAAGTATGGAATCATTACAAGGTGTCATTGTACATAAACAATAAATATAATAGTGAGATACAGTATGATGGATCTTACACAAGGTGTATTGTAATAAACAAAAATATAATAGTGAGATACAGTATATGGGATCATTACAAGGTGGTATTGATAATAACAAATAATATAATAGTGAGATACATAAGGGGGGGGTATGATGGATCATTAAAGGTTATATATGTGAATATTACATACGGTGTATTCTCCCACAGTTGGCAGTACTTGGACTTTTTCAGACCTGTTTATAAAAATAGCAGGATATTATATATTCCGACTCTCTTTTCTGGTCCTTTGTACAAACTTAACCTGATACTCCTTTGTATCGCAACAACAATTGGATGCTTACCCGTGCAATAAAAATGGTCTTTTACATGCATATAGTAGAGTTGGTCCATACTTAATTCATATAGTTCTGTGATGTTTTGGGATTCACAATCTCCTCTGTTGAAGACTCTCTTGTCATTGTTTCTGTTGAAGCATAGGTATGGCAGGCATACTCAATTTATGATTACATTAACTACTGGTCCCTGTATACAGTTGATTTTAATAAAGCTAATATATCAGTAGATCAATATGGATCTTTTTACTGGGCCCAGTATAACAATAATATAATAGAATACAGTATGTCTTACAGTTTTTATATGCAGTGTTACTTTTACATCAACCATATAGTCATATAGGAGGGATACAAGTGTCCGATGTGATACCAAATTGCCCAAAAACCAGTGGTATTTGTTTAACAAACCGCATATAAAGGATCATTTTTGGGTAACTTACGATAACATCGTTGCCCTAATTAGTTAACAATGGCATCTGCACTTCATGTATTTTCCTATATTTTACCAGCATAACACATAGAAATTTCTAATTATAAAATACTGAGCCTTATAGGATAGACAACAAAATATTTTCCCATCCTCTGCCCCTATAGCACTGATGTTTTATATAGAATTAAATTCACCCGTGGGAGTATATTTTGTTGGTTGAGGTCATTGGTCAGATTTCCCAATAGCGTCTAATATGGAATGAACAAAATTCAGATAAAATAGTTGAATTTTTACTGTTAATGGAATGGCCCAGCACACTAGGTGCGGCGCTATCACTATAGGATAAAGTTATATCTGGGACAACATTGGATATGGATAAACAGTTAGAAAGAGAGAATTAGCACATAAACAAACTGACATTAGATGCTGGTTTTTGTATGCACAAGGCATGAAATTTGGAGGATAAATATGCCAAGAAAATACCCTCGACGCATCAATAGTAGCCAGCCCCCTATTTTATGCTCAATATCTAGAATTAAGACGCTAAAAAAACTACTTGTTGGATGCATTGTTTTGCCCCCTATTCCGTTCCTGTGGCCTTACCAATAGGACTGAGAGTAAGTTGGGGAAGGAACAAGACATCTTCCCAGGTCAGATATTTTGGAGGTAAACAACAGGGGTTAGGACCTAGCAGTTAAGGGTGCCTTACCCTGGTTCCTTTTATCATTGGTGGCGCGTAGGGTGGGTTTTCATGGTATAATTGTCCTTTAATAAAAAGAGAAGGGAACAAAGTTTTTTGGAAACGATAAAATTAAAAAATGTTCAAAAATCCTCTTAGTTTTAAACATGGTCTGGTAGAAAGTTTATTTGGATGAAACCAGTAATAATCTGCTACCAATAACACCAACAAGACATAAAGAAATAAAGTGTTGATCGACAGATATGTTGATGACATATTAGTAATAGAAAATTAACACAATAATACATGTAAGAATAGAGAATATTGTTATATATTGGGAGTATATCTTACCTGTATAGCTTGAAGCACTGTAATAAAAGTAATAAATACATAGTGAGATGCGTATGGGATCATTACAAGTGTATTGTAATAAACATAATATCTAGTGAGATACAGTATGGGATCATTACAAGGTGTATTGTAATAAACAATAATATAATAGTGAGATACAGTATGGGATCATTACAAGGTGTATTGTAATAAACAATAATACTAATAGTGAGATACAGTATGGGATCATTACAAGGTGTAATTGTAATAAACAATAATAAATAGTGGAGATACAGTATGGGATCATTACAAGGTTTATGTGTAATAAACATAAATATAATAGTGAGATACGTATGGGATCATTACAAGGTGTATTGTAATAAAACATAAATATAATAGTGAGATACAGTATGGGATCAT
The DNA here is from genome assembly GCA_019447015.1 of Hymenochirus boettgeri. Classification (NCBI taxonomy): domain Eukaryota; kingdom Metazoa; phylum Chordata; class Amphibia; order Anura; family Pipidae; genus Hymenochirus; species Hymenochirus boettgeri. Next base: position 39,533 of record JAACNH010000813.1, on the reverse strand, counting down.
TACAAGGTGTATTTATAAACAATAAATATAATAGTGAGATACAGTATGGATCATTACAAGGTGTATTGTAATAACACAATAAATATAATAGTGAGATACAGTAGGATCATTACAAGGTGTATTGTAATAAACATAAATATATATATGAGATACAGTATGGGATCATTACAAGTGTATTGTAATAAACAATAATATAATAGAGATACAGTATGGGATCATTACAAGGTTGTATTGTAATAAACAATAATATAATATTGAGATACAGTATGGGATCATTACAGGTGTATTGTAATAAACAATAAATATAATGTGAGATACAGTATGGGATCATTACAAGGTGTATGTATAAACATAAATATAATATGAGATACAGTATGGGAATCATTACAAGGTGTATTGTAATAAACAATCAAATATAATAGTGATATAGGTATGGGATCATTACAAGGTGTATTGTAAAAACAATAAATTAATAGTGAGATACGTATGGGATCATTACAAGGTGTATTGTAATAAACAATAAATATAATTGAGATACAGTATGGATCATTACAAGGTGTATTGTAATAAACAATAAATATAATAGTGAGAATACAGTATGGGATCATTACAAGGGTATTGTAATAAACAATAAATATAATAGTGAGATACAGTATGGGAATCATTACAAGGTGTATTGTATAAACAATAAATATAATAGTGAGATACAGTATGGTCATTACAAGGTGTATTGTAATAAACAATAAATATAATAGTGAGATACAGTTGGATCATTACAAGGTTTATTGTAATAAACAATAAATATAATAGTGAATACAGTATGGGATCATTACAAGTGGTATTGTAATAAACAATAAATATAATAGTGAGATACAGTAGGGGATCATTAAAGGTGTATTGTAAAAAACAATAAATATATGTGAATACAGTATGGGATCATTACAGGTGTATTGTAATAAACATAAATAAATAGTGAGATACAGTAGGGATCATTACAGGTGTATTGTAATAAACAATAAATATAATAGTGAGATACAGTATGGGATCATTACAAGGTGTATTGTAATAAAACAATAAATATATAGTGAGATACGGTATGGGATCATTAACAGGTGTATTTAATACAATAAATAATATTGAGATACAGTATGGGGATCATTACAAGGTGTATTGTAATAAACAATAAATATATAGTGAGATACAGTAGGGATCATACAAGGTGTATTGTAATAAAACAATAAATATAATAGTGAGATAAGTATGGGATCATTACAGGTTATTGTAATAACAATAATATAATAGTGAGATACAGTATGTATCATTACAAGTGTATTGTAATAAAACATAAATATATAGTGAATTCCAGTATGGGATCATTACAAGGTGTATTGTAATAAACAATAAATTAATATGTGAGATACAGTATGGGATCATTACAAGGTGTAATAACAATAAATATAATAGTATATACAGTTTGGGATCTTACAAGGTGTATTGTAAAAACAATAAATTAATAGTGAGATACAGTATGGGATCATTACAAGGTGTATTGTATAAACAATAAATATATAGTGAGATACAGTATGGGATCATTACAAGGTGTAATAAACAATAATATAATAGTGAGATACAGTATGGGATCATACAGTGTTTGTAATAAAACAATAAATATAATAGTGGGATACAGTATGGGATCATTACAAGGTGTATTGTAATAAACAATAAATATAATAGTGAGATACAGTATGGGATCATTACAAGGTGTATTGTAATACAAAAATATAATATAGAGATACAGTATGGGATCATTACAGGTGTAATAAACAAAAAATATAATAGTGAGATACAGTATGGGATCATTACAAGGTGTATTGTAATAAAACAATAAATATAATAGTGAGATACAGTATGGGTCATTACAAGGTGTATTGTAATAACAAAAATATAATAGTGAGATACAGTATGGGATCATTACAAGGTTATTGTAATAAACAATAATATAATAAGTGAGATACAGTATGGGATCATTACAAGTGTATTGTAATAACAATAAATATAATAGTGAGATACAGTATGGGATCATTACAAGGTGATTGTAATAAACAATAAATATAATAGTGAGATACAGTATGGGATCATTACAAGGGTGTATTGTAATAAACAATAAATATAATAGTGAGATACAGTATGGGATCATTACAAGGTGTATTGTAATAAACAATAAATATAATAGTGAGATACAGTATGGGATCTTAACAAGGTGTATTGTAATAACAATAAATAATAGTGAGATACAGTAGGGATCATTACAAGGTGTATTGTTAAAAACAATAAATATAATAGTGAGATACAGTATGGGATCATATACAAGGTTATGTATATTAACAACGTGTATCTGCCCACAGTTGGCAGTATTGGACTTTTTCCAACCTCTGTGTATATAAAAATAGCAGGATTTTATTCCCGACTCTCCTTTTTGTCCTCTACAACCACCCTACTCTGGATACCATCCGTCTTGCTATAGTATGACGAAGGTTGGTGCTGTACGGGTACTACATCAGTGGTCGGAATAGAATTATTTTAATGTCACTATAGTAGAGTGTCGGGCTCGGGGTTGGTGAGATTCTCACTTGTTCTGTGATTTGTTTTGGAATTTCCAGATCTCCTCTGGTTGAAGACCTCTTGTTACATTGTTCTGTGTGAAGGCATAGGTATGGCAGGCATACTCTATTTATGATTACTTCCCTTGGTACAAGATGTTAAGACTTTTACACATATAAACTGTATTTATCAGTATCAATATGATATTTTTACTGGGCCCATGTTATTTATAAAATACAGATCATTCTAGTTTTTATAATAGCAGTGTTCTTTACATCAACAATATATCATTAGGGGGAACTAGTGGTCCGATGGTGATACCGAAATGTGCCCAAAACACCGTGTATTGTTTAACCGCCAATAAAGGATCATTTTGGGTAAATTACGATAACCACGGTCCTAATTAGTTAACAATAGGCATCTGCACTCATTTATTTCCTATATTTCTACCAGCTAACACAATAGAATTTCTATTATAAAATCTGATCCTTATAGATAGCCAACAAAATATTTTCCATCCTCTGCCCCCAAAGCAATGATGTTTTATATAGAATTAATTCACCTGTGGGGATATATTTTGTTGGTTGAGTCATTGGTCAGATTTCCAATAGCGTTCTATATAGAAGGAACAAAAATGTCAGATAAAATAGTTGAATTTTACTGATTAATGGAAATGGCCCCAGCACACTAGGGCGGCTATCACTTAGGATAAGTTAATCTGGGACAACAGTTGGATATGGGATAAACAGTTAAGAAAGAGAGAATTAGCACATAAACAGAACTGACATTTAGAGCTGTTTTGTATGCAAAAGGCATGAAATTTGGAGGATAAATATGCCAAGAAATACCCTCGACGCACAATAGTACAGCCAAGCCCCCTATGTTTATGCTCAATATCTAGAATTAAGACGCTAAAAAAACTACTTGTTGGATGCATTGTTTGGCCCCCTATTCGGCCTGTGGCCTTACAATAGGACTGAGAGTAAGTTGGGGAAGGAACAAAGCATCTTCCAGCAGATATTGGAGGTAAAACACAGGGGTTAGGACCTGCAGTTAAGGGCCTTACCATGGTTACTTTTCATTGGTGGGCGGCGTAGGGTGGTTTTCATGGTATAATTATCCTTTAATAAAACGAGAGAAGGGACAAGTTTTGGAACGTAAAATTAAAAAATGTTCAAAAATCCTCTTAGTTTTAAACATTGGTCTGTAAAAGTTTATTTGGATGAACACGTAATAATCTGCTACCAATAACACCAACAGACATAAAGAATAAAGTTTGATCGACAATATGTTGATGACATATTAGTATAGAAAAATTAACACAATAATACATGTAAAAAATAGAGAATATTGTTAAATATTGGGGGTATATCTTACCTGTATAGCTGAATAAACACTGTTAATAAAAGTAATAAATACAATAGTGAGATGCAGTATGGGAATCATTACAAGGTGTATTGTAATAAACAATAAATATAATAGTGAGATACAGTATGGGATCATTACAAGGGTGTATTGTAATAAACAATAAATATAATAGTGAGATACAGTATGGGATCATTACAAGTGTATTGTAATAAACAATAAATACATAGTGAGATACAGTATGGGATCATTACAATGGTTATTGTAATAAACAATAAATAAATGTGAGATACAGTATGGGATCATTACAGAAGGTGTATTGTAATAACAATAAATAATAGTGAGATACAGTATGGGATCTACAAGGTGTTTAATGTAATAAACATAATATGTATGAGATACAGTATGGATCATTACAAGTGTATTGTAATAAACAATAATATAATAGTGAGATACAGTATGGGATCATTACAAGGTGTATAGTAATAAAACAATAATATAATAGTGAGATACAGTATGGGATCATTACACAAGGTGTATTGTAAATAACCAATAAATAAATAGTGAGATACAGTATGGGATCATTACAAGGTGTATTGTAATAAACAATAAAATCTAATAGTGAGATACAGTAATGGGATCGAACAAAGGTGTATTTGTATAAACAATAAATATAATAGTGAGATACAGTATGGGATCATTACAAGGTGTATTGTAATAACACATAAATAATAGTGAATACAGTATGGGATCATTACAGGTGTATTGTAATAAACAATAAATATAATAGTGAGATACAGTATGGGATCATTACAAGGTGTATTGTAATAAACATAAATATAATAGTGAGATACAGTATGGGATCATTAAAAGGTGTATGTAATAAACATAAATAATAGTGAGATACAGTATGGGATCATTACAAGGTGTATTGTAATAAACAATAAATATAATAGTGAGATACAGTATGGATCATTACAAGGTGTATTGTAATAAACAATAATTAATAGTTTAGATAC
>JAACNH010000813.1:0-26748 GCA_019447015.1 Hymenochirus boettgeri | reverse complement strand
ATATTTATTGTTTTATATACAATACACCTTGTATGATCCTACTGTATCTCACTATTATATTTATTGTTTATTACAATACCCTTGTAATGATCCCATACTGGTATCTCACTATTATATTTATTGTTTTTTATTACAATACACCTTGTAATGATCCCATACTGTATCTCACATTATATTTATTGTTTTATTACAATACACCTTGTAATGATCCCATACTGTATTCCCCTCACTATTATATTATTGTTTTATTACAAACACACCTTGTAATGATCCCATACTGTATCTCCTATTATATTTATTGTTTATTACAATACCTCTTGTAATGATCCCTTAACTGTATCTCACTATTATATTTATTGTTTATTACAATACACCCTTGTAATGAATCCCTACTGTATCTCACTATTATATTTATGTTTATTACAATACACCTTGTAATGATCCCATACTGTATCTCACTATTATATTATTGTTTTATTACATACCCTTGTAATGATCCCTACTGTATCTCACTATTATATTTATTGTTTATTTACAATACACTTTAATGATCCATACTGTATCTCACTATTATATTTATTGTTTTATTACAATACACTATGTAATGAATCCCATACTTGTAATCTCACTATTATATTTATTGTTTATTACAATACACCTTGTAATGATCCCATACTGTATCTCCTATTAAATTTATTTTTTATTACATACACCTTGTAATGACCCCATACTGTATCTCACTATTATATTTATTGTTTATTACAATACACCTTGTAATGATCCATACTGTATCACTATATATTGTTTATTACACATACACTTGTAATGACCCATACTGTATCTCACTATTATATTTATTGTTTATTACAATACACCTTGTAATGATCCCATACTGTACCTCACTAATATATTGTTTATTACATACACTTGTAATGATCACTACTGTATCTCACTATTATATTTATTGTTTATTACATACACCTGTAATGATCCCATACTGTATCTCACTATTTATTTATATTGTTTTTACAATACCCTTGTAATGATCCCATACTGTATCTCACTATTATTTTATTGTTTATTACAATACACCTTGTAATGATCCCATACTGTATATCACTTTAATTTATTGTTTATTACAATCACCTTGTAATGATCCCATACTGTATCTCACTATTATATTTTTTTTTTACAATACACCTTGTAATGATCCCATCTACTGTATCTCACTATATATTTATTTTTTATTACAATACACCTTGTAATGATCCCATACTGTATCTCACTTTATATTTATTGTTTATTACAATACACCTTGTAATGATCCCATACTGTATTTCACTTATTTTATTGTTTATTCAATACACCTTTTGTAATGATCCCATACTGTATCCACTATTATATTTATTGTTTTATACAATCACCTTGTAATGATCCCACTGTATCTCACTATTATATTTATTGTTTATTACAATACACCTTGTAATGACCCATACTGTATATCACTATTATATTTATTGTTTATCAATCCCCCTTGTATGATCCCTTACTGTATCTCACTAGTATATTTATTGTTTTATTACAATACACCTTGTAAGATCCTTACTGTATCTCAACTATTTATATTGTTTTTATTACAATACACCTTTATGATCCCATACTGTTCACTATTGTATTTATTGTTTTATTACAATACACTTGTATGATCCCTAACTGTATCTCACTATTATATTTATTGTTTATTACAATACACCTTGTAATGATCCCATACTATACTCACTATTAATTTTATTGTTTATTACAATACACCATGTAATATCCTACTGTATCTCACTATTATTTTATTGTTTTATTACAATACACCTTGTAATGATCCCATACTGTAACTCACTATTAAATGTATTGTTTTATTCATACACATTGTAATGACCCCTACTGTATCTCACATTATATTTATTGTTTATTACAATACACCTTGTAATGATCCCATACTGTTCTCACTATATATTTATTTATTACAATACCCTTGTAAATGATCCCATATGTATCTCACTATTATATTTATGGTTTTATTACAATACCCTTGTAATGATCCCATACTGTACTCACTATAATTGTTTATTACAATACACCTTGTAATGAGCACACACTGTATCTCACTATTATATTTATTGGTTTTACAATACACCTTGTTGATCCCATACTGTAATGTCCACTATTGTATTTATTTTTTTCTTACAATACACCCTTGTAATGATTCCATACTGTATCTCACTATATATTTATTGTTTATTACAATACACACTTGTAATGTCCCATACTGTATCTCACTAATTATTATTTTTTATTACAATACACCTTGTAATGATCCCATACTGTATCTCACTATTATATTTATTGTTTATTACAATACACCTTTATGATCCCATACTGTATCTCACTGTTATATTATTGTTTATTACAATACACATTGTAATGATCCCATACTGTATCTCACTATTATATTTATTGTTTTATTACAATACACCTTGTAATGATCCCATACTGTATCTCACTATATATTTATTGTTTTTACAATACACCTTGTAATGATCCCATAACTGTATCTCACTATTATATTTATTGTTTTATTACAATACAACCTTGTAATATCCCATACTGTATCTCACTATTTATTTTTATTGTTTATTACAATACACCCTTGTAATGATCCCATCCTGTATCTCACTATTATATTTATTGTTTATTACAATACACCTTGTAATGTTCCCATACTGTATCTCACTATTATATTTTATTGTTTTATATACAATACACCTTGTAATGATCCCTTACTGTATCTCACTATATATTTATTGTTTTATTACAATACACCTTGTAATGACCCCCATACTGTATCTCACTATTATATTTATTGTTTTTTACATAACTTGTAATGATCCCATACTGATCTCACTATTATATTTATTGTTTTATTACACATACACCTGTAATGATCCCTTAACTGTAATCTCACTATTATATTTATTGTTTTATTACAATACACCTTGTAATGATCCCATACTGTATCTCACTATTATATTTATTGTTTTATTACATACAACCTTGTATGATCCCTACTGTATCTCACTATTATATTTATTGTTTATTACAATACACCTTGTAATGATCCCATACTGTATCTCACTATTATTTTATTGTTTTATTAATACACCTTATATGACCCATACTGTATCCACTTTATTTATTTTTGTATTCAATACACCTTGTAATGATCCCATACTGTATCTCACTGTTATATTTTATGTTTATTTACATACACACCTTGTATGATCCCATACTGTAATCTCACTGTTATATTAATTTGTTTATTACAATACACCTTGTAATGATCCCATACTGTATCTCACTATTATATTTATTGTTTATTACATACACCGTGTAAGATCCCATACTGTATCTCACTATTATATTATTGTTTATACAATACACCTTGTATGATCCATACTGTATCTCACTATTATATTTATTTTTATTACAATACCCTTGTAATGATCCCATACTGTATCTCACTATTATTTTTGTTTATACATCACCTTGTAATGATCTCATACGTATTCACTATTATATTTTATTGTTTATTACAATACAACCTTGTAATGACTCATACTGTATCTCACTATATATTTATTGTTTTATTACAATACACCTTGTAATGATCCCATACTGTATCCTCACTATTATTTTATTGTTTATATACAATACACCTTGTAATGATCCCAACTGTATCTCACCTATTTAATTTTATTGTTTTATTACAATACACCTTGTAATGATCCCATACTGTATCTCACTATTATATTTATTGTTTTATTCAATACACCTTGTAATGTATCCATATGTATCTCACTATTATAATTTATTGTTTTATTACAATACACCTTGTAATGATCTCCATACTGTATCTCACTATTATATTTATTGTTTTATTACAATACAACCTTGTAATGATCCCATACTGTATCTCACTATTATTTTATTGTTTTTTATTACAATACACCTTGTAATGATCCCATACTGTATCTCCACTATTTATTTCTTGTTTTATTCAATACACCTTGTAATGATCCCATACTGATCTCACTATTTATTTATTGTTATTACAATACACCTTGTAATGATCCCATACTGTAATCTCACTATTATAATTTTTGTTTTTTACAATACACCTTTATGAGTCCCATACTGTATCTCACTATTATATTTATTGTTTATACAATACACCTTGTAATGCTCCCATACGTATCTCACTATTATATTTATTGTTTTTATTACAATACACACCTTGTAATGATCCCATACTGTATCTCACTATTATATTTATTGTTTTATTACAATACACCTTGTAATGATCCCATACTGTACTCACTATATTTATTTGTTTTATTTACAATACACCTTGTAATGATCTCATACTGTATCTTACTATTTTTATTTATTGTTTTATTACAATACCCCTTGTAATGATCCCATACTGTATCTCACTATTATATTTATTGTTTTATACAATACACCTTGTATGATCCCTTACTGTATCTCACTATTATATTTATTGTTTTATATTACAATACACCTTGTAATGAATCTCATAACTGTTATCTTACTATTTATATTTATTGTTTTATTACAGTGGTTAAGCTTGTCAGGTAAGATTAATCACCAATATATCACCATATTTCCCGAGTAACTTACATGGCATTTGTGTGTCCATATCCTATCAACAACTGTCACTAAAATGGCTGAACTTCCTAAGTTTGGTTCATGTTTTGATATTTCGAACTTCAGTAAATGTTCTATAGTTCTATACCTGGGAAAGTAGTTTGAAAATTCTGATAAAATACAGTTAAAATATCAATGGTAACTTACTGTAAATGGTTGTGGCACCTGGGAATGGTATGGGGAACATGTACAGATCACCAAAACTTGTTTAAATTCTCACTTTCCTCAAGATCGAGCTATTTTTGAGCTTCTGTATTAAATTTTTGAGGGTGCAGAAATCAATTGTGGCAATTGGGGTAGCGAACGCCACATTCAGTGTTTACATAGCTGAATTCAAGGGTTACAAACACCCTCGTTCTAGGGTTGTAGCGCTAAAGTTGAATTATCGCTTAATTCAAAAGTTACTGAACGATGCATTCTAGGGTTATGGAGTGGTAAAACTTTCAGGTTTCTGCACTTTGCGTACATTTTCGATAATTATCGAATATGAATTATAACCCATGAAAGTACCATTAGCCACACACTCAATTTCAGTCATTACCATCGAATTAGCATTTTTGCAATAACCCTTGATGTTGTGTTTTCAACATAACCCTCGAATGTAGCGTTCACCCAGACTTTTTCCAGGTACCAAAGCCATTTTCAGCAAGTTATCATTGCTATTTTAATTGTATTTTATCAGAACTTTTTAAACTATTTTCTCCCCTATCGTTGGAAGGGTATCCTCCACTGGTAAAATAATTTTTGGGGTATTCATTTTTATTGAAGAACAGGGGATAAAGGAGCTGTTGTCTTACCTCCTGTTCTTCAATAAAAATTCAGAAAGATGGAAAAGAAGGTAGATACACTTACCCCTCTCTAGTTCCTTCGCCGTGTTGTCTACAGTCCAGTCGACTCTGTATTGCCACTTGTGCATAGAGTACTAATTCTATAGTTCTAAAATCACACCAAAGTTTGGCCATCTCTAATCCCTATATGTCACACCAACTATGTCCATCACCCTTTAATCCTTCTTGTATTATTCACCCTGCATTCATTAGTAGCAGATTATTACTGGTTTAAAAAATCCAGAAGTGCTTATTCTTCCTTCTTTCCAAGCTTAACAGTGTATCCCACACCCCTCTATTATCACAGATATAACTGTATCCATTTATGATAGTATCACCCTAGTGCACAGGACCTATTTTCATTCATTTTACAGTTGAACTATATTTATCTAACATTATTTCATTCTTCTATAGGACGCTGTTAAAATCTGACCAATGACAATCGGTCAACAAATCTAATTCCAGCAGGTGAATTTTAATTTTATATAAAACATCATTGAATAGCATTGATTTACGGCAGAGAATGGGAACAAATCTCACATATATGTATCCACCACCCTAAATTGCAGGTAGGACCTATCTGAACTTAGATCTATTTATCGAAGACAGAGGGAGATTCTTAAGTTACACTGTGTCCCGTACTGAGTCATTCATCTTTTGTCTCTTTTAAGGCCACATTGTAAAGATTTAAATGTGCCCATACACTCGGACCCATTAGTTTGCTGTTGAGAAATACAGTACACAGGAACGATAAAGTATATATGGAACACGATAAGTTATTTGGAATGATAAAGTGTAATTTGGAAAATTAAAGTATATTTGGAACAATAAAGTCTATATGGATCAATAAATCATATGGAAGACTAAATTATACTTACATAGTAACATGTTATTGAGGTTAATAAAGACATGTGTCTATCAGTCCAACCATGAACGATATTTTTGTATATAAAGTATATTTGGAACAATAAAGTATATATGGAATGATAAGTATATTTGGAACCATAGTAATATGGACGTTACGTATTATGGAACGATACAAGTATATTTGGAATGATAAAGTATATTGGAACGATAAATTATATAACGATAAGTGTTGTGAAGTTTAAGGGTGCGTAGGCAAACTAACAAATCAGCTGTTTATTGTGTAGTTTTTTCTTTTTCTCTCACAGTGCATTCAAACACCTTTGGGGCAGAAATCAATGGCACACACCCTTCCTACACCACATCTCCAACACTGCCCCAGCTGCTTCTATATGCAAATCTTTCTAAAGCTCCTCTCTGCTTCCCAAAATCCCCAGTGTGTACCTGGGTGGAATGGGAAGGCCCACCCTTCTTCCCTCCCATTCCAAAATCCGGCCCTAAAAAAAAACAACAAAGGCAGCAACTAGCTTGCTGCCAAACACTACCCGGATCCCTTCCCAGGTACACAGAAGCTCTTAAAAGGGACCAAAGACCAAATAATGGAGACGCATATCTCCCATCCGTACCCTCCAGCCGTGAATGTCCCCTACATATCCCCCCCCTCTGCCTTACCCCGAGGAGTGTGGAGCAACTCTGACCAGCAAGCATATGACTCTGGAAAGGCCATCAGCATTCTGGTGCATTTTACCAGGCCTGTTGTTCCACCACAAAGTTGAACTCTTGGAGAGAGAGAAACCACCTGGACACTCTGGCATTCGTACCTTTGTCCCTTTTCATCCAGTTTAGGGAGCATGGTCAGAAATCAGCCTGAACTTTCCTGCCCAACCAAATATATCGCAAGATTCCAGAGCCCATTTTATGGCCAGGCACTCCCTCTCCACCACCGCATAATGTTTTTTCTCAGCAGCCATCAGCTTCCGACTGAGAAAACTATAGGATGTTTCTTCTCCCTCAATTATTTGGGACAGTACTGCCCCCAACCCAACATCTGATGCATCCGTTGAACCACGAATTCTCGCATGAAATCTGGGCTACCAGGACAGGTGGGCCGACACAATTGCAATCCAGTGTATCATCAATGACTTGCGACCTTTCGTCAAGTCAGTTAAGGGAGCTGCCAAAGTAGAGAAATTGGGAATAAATCGTCTGTAGTACCCCACTATTCCCAGGAAAGCCCCGAACCTGCTTTCTTACTGAGGGAGACGGTGCCATTTCTGAATTGCCTCAATTTTATTGATTTCGGGTTTCACCAACCCTCTTCCGATAATGTACCCCAAGTATTTCGGCTTCCTCCATACGCAGGGCACATTTCTCAGGGTTACTGTGAAACCCCCTCTCCTCAGTGCATCCAGACTACTTGGACCTTTGGAAGATGGGATTCCCAGTCTGCACTTAAAATCACAATGTCGTCCAAATAGACGGACGTATATCTCTGTGTGGATGCAACAACCTGTCCATGACCCTTTGAAATGTGCCAGGGCATCCTGTAGTCCAAACGGCATTCTCTTATACTGAAAGTGACCTTCGGGTGCAGAGAATGCCGTTTTCTCTCGAGCATTTTTTGCCAAGGGTTTTTGACATAAACCCTTTGGTCAGATCTAAGGTTGGTGATGTAGCGGGCAGGACCTAATTTTCCAATTAGCTCATCCCTCGTGGCATGTGATATCTGTCAAATTTAGAATTTCATTTAACTTTCGTGAAGTCATTACGAAATCGCAGAGTTTGTGGGGCTTGGGTACCAACACAATCGGGCTTGAACCAGTCCTCTGCGACTCTTCAAATAACGCCAATTCCAACATTCATTTTACCTTTCCTCTGGAATTCGATAAGGGTTTGACAAACTTTAACCCTTGGGCTCAGTAATAATGTTGTGTTCAATCATACCTGTGAGCCAGGCAAATCAGAAAATATTCCTTTGTTTCTCTGGAGAAACTCCTTTACCTGTTGGACCTGTGACTTAGAAAGAGTGGGGGCTATTTTAAACATCCTCAATGCTAACTTGTGGTAAATACTCACAACCACCATAACTGGAGCAATCCTCTCTCTTTTCAGGGCTTCAACAAATTTATATGATAAATTTGATAGGGTTTTTCGTCTACCAGGCTGATGGACCTTATATTTACTTCCCTCCACTTTTTCAATAATCTCGACTGGACCTTGCCACCGGCCAGAATTTACTCCTCTAACAGTAGGAATCAATACTGCCACTCTGTCTCCCACCTGAACTGTCTAATTTTTTGCTGACCGTTTGTACACTCGACTTTCGCTTCCGGGCTGCCAGTAAGTGTTTCCTTGACCAGGGGCATTACCTTGGCAATGCACTTCTTGCAAACTGGGAACAATGTTCCACCACACTTTTATGGGGAATGGACTCACTTTCCCGGTTTCTCTTACCAAGTCAAGCAACCTCGAGGTCTGCGCCCATACACCGTTCGAATGGAGAAAATCCTGTGGAGGCCTCGGGTATTCCCGAATAGCAACATCACAGCCGGCAGTAAACAATCCCAATCTCTTCCATCCCTTGAACTACTTTTTTAAGCATCATTTTTAGCGTTTTATTAAACCGTTTAAACCAGCCCATCTGTCTGGGGGTGATAGACAGATGTTCTCAACTGCTTAATCTGGACAGCTACACCATCAGCCATAACTTTGGACAAACGAGTTTCCTTGGTCCGTGAGTATTTCCTTGGGAAACACCTGTCCGAGTAAACATATTAAACAATTCTCGGGCTTGGCTTTGGACGTAGGTTTTCTCAAAGGACATGCTTCCAGGTAGCGAGTGGCATAATCGGAATTACCAGGATAATTGTGTCCCCCTGTCAGATTATACAATGTCCCACTATGTCCATGGCAATGCGCTCAAATGGTACCTCTATTTTTGGTAAGGGTACCAAGAACTTTCGAAAATGGGATACTGGCGCAGTTAACTGACAGGTTGGGCAGGAAGCACAATATTCTTTACTTCGGCCTTTAGCCCAAGGCAATAAAACCTGTTTTATCCGCACCTCTGTTTTCTCTCGGCCCCCAGGTGACCCCCCAAGGCCTCAATGCGCCAAATCCAGAACCATCCTCCGGGAATGATTTGAGGTACTACAACTGCCCACTACCTCGTCCCGATACAACAGATCCCTATACTGAAAAATGAGGGAATCTCTTCTCAGCCCCAGTTTCCTGGGGTGCCCATTCACACCACAGATCCCTGTTTCTCTACATGGATAATGTTAGAAATCCCGAATCTGTGCCGTATAAGGTACTTTTGACACATCCAGGTCGGGGATCACAGCATGTGGATAAGATTCCTCATCATCTCTCCCAGCATGACCTGTAATAGGGAATCCTCCCCCCCTCAGAGGTCAGCTCAGGGTCCCGACAAGGATGTTCAGATCACATTTTCACAATTTGGTACAACACATTCTCAGGGTCTACTTCAATCGGACTTTGTACATCGTTTTCTGCTGATGAGGGAAATGTAGTTAAATTATTCTCAACACCTTTCATCACCATTTCCCTTTTACACTCTCCCAAAGTCCCCAAACAATGGAATTCTCGTCCCAATATCAGGTTTATCGACACACATCAGGTTTCTTACCACCCCAACGGGTGGTGTGTGGTCAACTGTTCCACATCATTGAATTGACACAGCACTACACTACAGATATGTTTTTGTATCTCCATGGATGTCAAACGCCTTGAGTTGGTTTTATTACTGTATCAACTTTCGCCATTCAGTTTCAGCATTCACCATAGTTACCTATACTACCCGAGTCCAGCAAGGCTTTAGCAGGTACCTGATGCACATGAACGGTGCCACACAAACTTTCCTGGCACTCTTCCTGGGCAAAGAAGGAACTCTCCATAGCATTCACACTGCATGGGCTTCCTCCTGTAGTGGACACTGAGCTCTTATAGTACCCCATGCAGAACATCGCCAGCACTGCACAGTGCCCTTCCCTATTCAAGGTGCCGTGGTAGCCCGTGGTACTCCCCGAAGTTGCTGTTGGCGATACCTTGCTGTTACTGTTGGTGCTGGTTCTGGGGTTCTGTGAAGTACTCTTTCCCACATAATGAAACCTTGCAACAAACACGGAATGCCGTTGAGACTGCCCGGCGCTCTGGGGAAACACAGACCCTCAACTGTAGTGTATCTCTCCACCATCTCCCAGCGTTTTGGGGTCTGCATGACTGACCCCCACTGTAGCTCCTACTGGCAAGGCCCGTAAAAACCGTTCTAGCACAAATCGTTCCACCAATCTGTGGTCCGGTGAGTACCAATCTGGTTGCAACCACTTTGTTGACAGTTGGATGAGATCATGCATTTGCGACCTCGCCCGGATGATCCATATGGTACACCCTCCAACTTTACACACCCGCTGTGCCCAGACTGCTGTGGTCACACCTAGCCGGCCAGCATCTCGTGCTTCGAACTATCATAGTTAAGGGCGTCTGCAGGGTAAGGTCATAATAGGCCTTCTGGGGTTCCCCAGCCAGGAACGGGCAAGGAGCCAGCCATTTGTCTTTCGGCCATACTTTCCCGCTCTGCTGTCCTTTCAAACATTTCAGAAAGGCTTCCACATCATCGTGGTGTCAGTTTTTTTGCAGATAGTGGCTGGCTCTCATCATGGCTTGATTGCTAGGGGCAACTCCTGCTGCCTCTTTCCCCTGTGCTAGCTGTTGAAACTCTGCTCAACCAGCATTTTTGGACTGTACACCTCTGTGGCTTCTCGCAGTGCGTCTGTGGCTTGCTGCTGCGTTATCATGCTTGCCTGCTGAGTTACCATGCTCTGCTGCAACTGCACAGCGTCGCCAAGGCCAACTGTTTTCACAAAACTCCTCCATAATGCAGACAAGGAGTCTGGCCCTTTAAATGGCACCTTTAAACTGAGCTTTTTCCTGCAAGTGCTGCGCTATCCCGCACAATCCGAGCACCAGCAGTTGTGAAGTTTAGAGGGTCCTAGCCAGCTGGTAACATTTTATAAACAACAGTCCTTTTTAATTACCACATGGAGGCTTGACCAAGCCTCCCAATTCTTGTATTGTAGTATTTATTGGGAAGCTTGGTCAAGCCTCCATATTGGTAATAGCACCCCCAACACACCCCTTTAATGGAGGTCCTATGCCTTTAATTAAAGCACTGGATGGCCTCTTCCTCATTTTAAAAAGCCAAAGGGCTGAGGGGGAAGGGAGGAGCCTGTTATTATGGATCCAGTGGTGTAAGAATGTGAAATGCAAAAGTTTGCTAATCGTAATTGAAGTAAAAGAAATTAGAAAGGTTAGACGTTAGGACCTTCCAGACTGGGGTTACCTTGAACGTGGTTGGAAGCTTTCATTCATGTGACACAGTAATGTATACTAAAACCCCCTTTGTTTATAAAGTAGGCAGTGTGCAGATAATATGATATTGTATGGGGCCTAAGAATGTGCATTGATTATCTTTTCTATTTGTCTTAAAGGACATTTCCCCATGTAGCCAACCATACACAAAGCACCATATTTTGCAATACTGAGAGAGAGATTTCTTACCTTAAAGTCTTGCCTCTCCTTCTGCAGTCTGCAACCTCCCTTTATATTCTTTGTGAGTTGCCATCAAGCAGCCACTGTAAGTCACTGGCTGGGACGTCCCTGGTCATGCTTTGACTGATAGATAACACCGAAAAGTCGGATGAGAGCATCGAGGGACCTTTGGACTTGAAGGTAAAGTATGTTTTATATTCAGATCACCAATAGAAAGGGAACTGCTGTGCAAAATGGGGTTGAGGGGTGCTTAGTAATAGGTTTAAAAGTTTCTTAAGGGGTGATCATGCCCTTTAAGTTGCTGCAGATAATTCCTTTAAGTCAGGTATTGTCGTCAGACAAAGAATTAATTGCTGGTTTAGAGAATCCATGATCCAGTAATATCTTTTTTTACAATATCGGGGGGGGGGGGGGGGGAAAGCAAAAAGCAAAAAGGAAAATAAAAGTTTAAAAATTCCATTTACATGAGTATATATAAAATAGCATCTAACAGAGTAGATTGATAGGAAGACTTTCACATTTCCACGCAGCTCATTGGTGAATGCCATGCTGTGTGTTTGGAACTTTTGCCTAACATAGTTGTTGTTCAAATAAGAATAATCCAAAATAGACCCCAGAATATCCAACCCCACCTTGTAATGATCCCTTACTGTATCTCACTATTTATTTATTTGTTTATTACAATACACCTTGTAATGATCCCATACTGTATCTCACTATTATATTTATTGTTTTATTATCAATACACATTATACATGATCCCATACCGTTCTCCTTATTATATTTACTTGTTTAATTAAATACACCTTGTATGATCCCATACTGGTTATCTCACTATTATTTTAATTTTTTATTACAATACAACAACCATGTAGATTTCCCATACTGTATCGTCCTATTATATTTATGGTTTAGTTATAATACACCTTGTAATGATCCCAACGTATCTCACATTATATTTATTGTTTTTACAATACACCCAATGTAATGATCCCATACTGTAATCTCACCTATTATATTTATTGTTATACATCCTTGTATCCATCGTTCACTATATATTAACAAACCCTTGTATGATCCCATACTGTATCTCACTATTATATTTTTTTTTATTTACAATACACCTTGTAATGATCCCTGACTTGTATCCGAATCTCCGCTTTATATATTTATTGTTTATTAAAAATACACCTTGTACATGCCCTTACTGTAATCTCCTTTTTCTATATTTATTGTTTATTACATACACCTGTACTGATCCCATACTGTAATCTCAACTATTATTTATTGTTTATTACCATACACCTTGTAATACCATACAGATTCTCCTATATTATGTACATACAAGTATGCCATACTAATCATTTATATTATTTATTTCAATTTATGATCCTATTTATATTACTTTAGTTTATTACAACAAGCCTTGGTAATGATCCCATACTGTATCCTCACTATATTTTATTGTTTATACAATACACCTTGTATGATCCCATACTTATCTCACTAATTATATTTATTGTGTTTAGTTACAATACCATTGCATACAATGATCCCTATATTTATTATACTCTTATAGATCCCCCTATGTCTCACTATTATATTTATTGTTTTATTAAATAACCCCATTGTAATGATCCCATACTGTATCTCCTTTTATTTATTGTTTATTACAATACCCCCTTTGTATGTCCCATACTGACGATTCCTCACTATTCATATTTATTGTTTATTACTAGAATACACCTTGTAATGATCCCATACTGTATCCAACTTATATTTATTGTTTATTACATACACTTTAATGATCCCTAACTGGTCTCTCACTATTATATTATGTTTTTATACAATGACACCTTGATGATCCCCATACTGTATCTCATATTAAATATTTATTGTTGTATTACAACTACACCTTGTAAGAACCCATACCTGTTCTCAACTATTATATTTATTGTTTAATTACATACACCTTGTACATGATCCCTTACTGTCTCTCGCTGTTTATATTATTGTTTATTTATTGCATATACACTGTATGATCCCATACTGTAATCTCACTATTATTTTATTGTTTAGTTCACATACACCTGTAATGATCCCATACTGTACTCTCACTATTATATTTATTGTTTATTACAATACACCTTGGTATGATCCCTATACGTATCTCACTATTATTTTATTGTTTATTATACAATACCACTTGTAATGATCCCTATACGTATCTCAACTTTTATATTTATCGTTTAATTCAACAAATACCACATCTAATCATATGTATCTCATCTTTATGTATTACTACCTTGACCTTATTATATTATTTTAGTTTTATTACAATACACCTTTTGATCACTTATCACTAATTTATGATCATACATGAACCTGTTCTCACTATTATATTTATTGTTTATTACAATACCCTTAGTATGATCCCATACGGTATCTCACTTATATTTTTGTTTTATACAATACACCTGTAATGGATCCCATACTGTATCTCACTATATTATTTATTGTTTATCAATACACCATTAATGATCCCATACTGGTAAATCTCATCTATTATATTTATTGTTTATTACATCACCTTGTAATGGATCCCATTACTGTATCTCCTTTATATTTATTGTTATTACATACACTTTAATGATCGCATGACTGTATCTCACATTATATTATTGTTTTTTACATACACCTTGTAATGATCCCTATACGGTATCTCGACTATTATATTTATATTGTTTTTACAATACACCTTGGATGATCCCATACTGTATCTCACTGTATATTAATTTTTTTTATACAATACAACACTTGTAATGATCCCATACGTATCTCACTATTATATTTATTGTTTTTATTACAATACACCTTGTACTGAATCCATACTGTATCTCCCTTTATATTTTATTTTTATTAACAATACACCCTGTAATATCCCATACTGTAATCTCACTATTTATATTTATCGTTTAATTAAATACACCTTATAATTATCCCATACCTGTAATCTCACTATTATATTTATTGTTTTATTCACAATACACCTTGTAATGATCCCATACTGTATCTCACTTATATTTATTGTTTATTACAATACAAACACCTTGTAATGATCCCATACTGTAAATCCTCACTATTATATTAGTGTTTAGTACAATACACCATTGTAATGGATCCCATACTGTATCTTCACTATAGATTATTGTTTATTACAAATACACAACATTATAATGATCCCATACTGTAGCTCAACTTATATTTTAATTGTTTATTACATACACCTGTAATGAAATCCCATACTCGGGTCTCTCACTATTATTGTTTATTAATTACCATACACCTTTTATGATCCCATACTAGGGTAGCTCAACTATGATATTTAATGTTTTATTTACAACACAAACCCACCTTGTAATGATCCCATACTGTATCTCACTATATAGTTTTATTGTTTTATTACAAACACATCGCCTGTATGATCCCATACTGTATCTCACTTTTATATTTATATTGTTTATTACAACACACCTTGTAATGATCCCATACGGTAGTCAAAAACTCACTATATATTTAATTGGTTTTATTAACAATACACCTTGTAATGATCCCATACTGTATCTTCCCTATTTATATTTATTGTTTATATTACATACACCTTGTAATGTCCCTTAACTGTTCTCACTATGATATTGATTGTTTATATCAATACACCTTTGTACTGATCCCATACTGTATCTCACTATTATATTTATTGGTTTATTAAATACAACAACCTTGTAATGATCCCCATACTGTATCCACTATTAATATTTATTGTTTATTACAATACATACCTTTGTAATGATCCCATACGTATCTCACTATATATTTATGTGTTTATTACATCCACCTGTCATGATCCCATACTGTAATCTCACTTTGAATTGTTTACATTTTTTCAGTGCTTCAAGGTGTAACAGGGTCAATAAAAACTCAACTAAATCACCAAAATATCACCAATATTCTCCATTTCATTACATTGACAGTTATGTTCTCCCATAACTTTGTTTTTGTGAGTGCCTATCAACATATATCATCAACATATCTGTCAATTATCCTTTTTCCTTCTTGTTTTCATTGGTCCGGCACTTTATTGGTAGCAGATTATTACTGGTTTAATCCAAATAAACATTCTTCTAGACCAGAGTTGACAGACCTTGGCCAACCCCAAACTGGAAGGGGCAGGGTCGTAATGTCACATGACATCACGGTTGGCGGGTTGTGGTGTGAGTAGGGATAGGGCTGTGGTTGGAGGCAGATTTGGGGGCATAACTGTCCAGGACTGCTAGGGCTGCCCTCTGGACGGGATTTCAGGCCTGACTGCGGGATCCATCCAAATAGGGACGCCTGGCAACCCTGTACCAGACTGATGTTAGGCACTAAGGGTGGGCACACACATTAAGAATGATCAGGTTGACAGACAGATATTTATGCATATTGATTTGTCTGGAAAAAAATTGGTAGTGAATTAAAGTCGGGCCGCGACGTATAGATCGGACACATGGGCAACCAGACATGGCCGATCGTTCAGTCTCCTATGGGGCCGCACAATCGGTTACTCTTGCTGTGACTGACAGTGATTTGCTGGCCTTAATATATATACATTGTATGGCTCTAAATCTTTATTTAAACTATTAACTTGTTCTCCTACAGAAACTTTTCATCTCGTTTATTTGCATCAAACGCTAAACGTCATTTCTCACCTGGGGAAAGTGAGAACCCCTGAAAACATGTTAGGCAGTGACCCCCTATCCCCTACTGTTATTTACCTTAACAGTGTTCTAATTAGAGATTCCGAACTTCTGCAAATCCACTGCTTAACGACCCGCAAATTTTTTCGAAAATTAGAAATTCGAAAATCCGTGAGCGGACCTATAAAACGCCAAAATCCTTGAAAATGCCCGATGAATTCCATCGTAATTCCGAACAACATTTTCGAAAATGCGGTGCGGAAAAGGTTCGGAAGGCTGAAAACCGGAAGATCCGTGGATATCCCCGCCTTTTTGCGAACGTGGTAAAAATCCGCGCGGATCCTGGTTCGGATCGCGACTGGGCCATCACTAGTTTCAATCCATGTTTTTATTACTTAAAAAGGGGCATGTCCACCACCACAACCTATAATTCCCCCCAACTCTGGCCCCCATCATGATAGTGTAGTTATCCTTACCTCACATCCCAGCTCCATAGGGGTCTCCTGTAGTCCCCCCCCCCCAATTCCTAAAACTGCCCACCAGGAGGATAGCAGAGTCCATATAGGACTCTTGCCTCCTACCTGGCCTCAGGGAGAATTTTGGGGCAGTCGTACTGCGCCCTTCTCCCCCTCCCTCCCTCCCCGATTCCCTCCCCCTAGCGGTAACACCCTTAATATATAGATTCCCCCTTCAACCTCATCAATTGTAGGCCATGCCAAAGAAGGTGTCTGGAGTGTATGTTCTTGAGAGAAGTCCGTGAATTCCCCCCTGCCCCCCCACCCCAAGACCGCTCTATTTTAACTTTTAGAAAGCTTCGACCAACGGTACTTTACCTTCCCTCTTTCCCCCAGCCGAAAGGAACTCTGGTCTTCCCGTCAACCGCGTCCCGTGATTTGGCTGCCGCGCAGCCAATCACAGACGCACTGCCGGTCCCACCCCTCTGCTTGCATTTTCTCGGAAGCAGAAGGCACGGCAGCACGGAGGAGGAAAGAGGGGAGGTAAGTAAAGTCTTGGGGAACTTTCTTAAGTATAAATAGACGGTTGGGGCTGGGGGACAGGGGTCAAGCATATATGAAAAATAAATTTTTAGGGTGGGCCATAACCCCCTTAAATACAGATTTGAGTTTTAATTAAAAAACCAGGCCATGACTGGCGCGTCCCTGATATATCATAGATTAAAGTAATATCTTGCCTCCTATCGCTGGTAGGTGTTTCCAGGAATCCGCACCATGAAATGCGAAGCATATGTGTAGAACAGTCCGGAGTGCCACAGACCTTTTTCTGAACATCCTTTTTATTGTTTTGTGTTCTAATTTCTTCTGTTCTGAACTACTAATATGTATCCAATATCCCCCCTATTGGTCACCGATATAACTGTATCCTTAATGTAATAGCGCCCCTAGTGTCTGGATCCATTTTCCATTGGGAATCTGTGTACGAAATTTTAAACTATTTTTTAACTAATATTTTCTTTCTCTTTTCCCTAGTAGGACATTATTAGAAATACTGACTGATAACCTCAATCAACAAACTCTAATCCCTAACAGTACATTGTTTTGTATATAAAAGTCCTGTATTGTACATGTGAAACACATGATGATACACATACTGGATAATCGTTATGTGAATTTTACCATTTATTTTGTTTCCCTTTTTATTCTTTTTTCCCTTTCCTGTTCCCATGATCTTTTTACTCTTCTTTACACCCTGACCCCCCCACCCCCTTTTCCCCGCCCCCTTTTCTCTGGCTTGTGGCTTGTCCCCCTCTTCCACTGTGGGGTCCTAGCAATTCATACTTGTACAATAATTTCTGTTTATTACATACACCCTTGTAACTGATCCCATACTGTATCTCACTATTTATATTTATTGTTATTACAATACACCTTGTTATGATCCCATACTGTATCTCATATTATATTTATTGTTTTATTACAATACCCCTTGTAATCGATCCCATTCTGTACTCAACTATTATATATTGTTTATTACAATAATCACAAAACCTTGTAATGATCCCATATTGTATCTCACTATTATATTTATTGTTTTATTACAATACACCTTGTAATGATCCATACTGTATCTCACTATATATTTATTGTTTATTACAATACACCTGTAATGATCCCATACTGTATCTCACTATTATATTTATTTGTTTTATTACAATACACTTGTAATGATCCCATACTTATCTCACTATTATATTTATTGTTTAATTACAATACACCTTGTAATGATCCCATACTGTATCTCACTATTAATATTTATTGTTTTTATTACAATACACCTTGTATGAATCCCATACTGTTATCTCACTATTATATTTATGTGTTTATTACATACACCTTGTAATGATCCATACTGTATCTCACTATATATTTATTGTTTTATTACAATACACACCGTGTAATGATCCCATACTGTATCTCACTATTATATTTATTGTTTATTACAAATACAACCTTGTAGAGATCCCATACTGTATCCTTCCTATTATATTTATTGTTTATTACAATACACCTTGTAATGATCCCATCTGTATCTCACTATTATATTTTTGTTTTATTAATACAATACACCTTGTAATGATCCCATACGGTATCTCACTATTATATTTATTGTTTATTACATACACCTTGTAACGATCCCTACTGTATCTCACTATTATATTTATTGTTTATTACAATACAACACCTTGTAATGATCCATACTGTATCCACTATTATATTTATTGTTTATACCATAACACCTGTAATGATCCCATACTGTATCTCACTATTATTTTATTGTTTATTACAATTACACCTTGTATGATCCCATATACTGTATCTCACTATTATATTATTGTTTTATTACAAATACCCTTGTAATGATCCCATACTGTATCTCACTATTATATTTATTGTTTATTACAATACACCGTGTATGATCCCATACTGTATTCATTATATTATGTTTATTACAAACACCTTGTATGATCCCTTGTATCTCACATTATATTTAGTTTTATACAATACACCTGTAAAGATCCCACTACGTATCTCACTATTATATTTATTGTTTATTACAATACAACCCGTTTGTAATTGATCCCATACTGTATCTACTATTTTTATATTATTGTTTATTAACAATACACCTTGTAATGATCCCATACTGTATCTCACTATTATATTTATTGTTTTATTTACAATACCACCTTGTAATGATCCCATACTGTATCTCACTATTATATTTATTGTTTTTATTACAATACACCTTGTAACCATCCATACTGTTATCTCACTATTAATTTATTGTTATTACAATACACCTGTAACGATCCATTCTGTATATCACTATTTATTTATTGTTTATTACAATACACCTTGTAATGATCCCATACTGTTCTCACTAATATATTATTGTTTATTACATACACCTGTGTAAGATCCCATACTGTATCTCACTATTAATTTATGTTTTATACAATACACCTTGTAAGATCCCATACTGTATTATCACTATTATATTTATTTGTTTTATTCAATCATACACCTTGTAACGATCCCATACTGTACTCAGCTATTTATTATTGTTTATTACAATACACCCTGTAATGATCCCATACTGTATCTCACTATTATATATTGTTTATTACAATACACCTTGTAATGAATCCCACTGTCACCCACTATTTATATTTAATTGTTATTACAATACACCTTGTAATGATCCCTTACTGTATCTCACTATTATATTTATTGTTTATTTACAATCACCTTGTATGATCCCATACTGTATCTCACTATTATATTTATTGTTTATTACAATACAACTGTGTAATGATCCCATACTGTATCTCACTATTATATTTATTGTTTATTACAATACACCTGTAATGATCCCATACTGTATCTCATATTATATTTATTGTTTATTTACAATACACTGTAATGATCCATACTGTATCTCACTATTTATTTATTGTTTATTACAATACACCTTGTAATGATCCATACTGTATCTCACTATTATTTTTGTTTTATTACAATACACCTTGTAATGATCCTACTGTATCTCACTATTATATATTATTGTTTATTACAATACACCTTGTATGATCCCATACTGTAATCTCACTATTATATTTATTGTTTTATTCAATAACAACACCTTGTAATGATCCATACTGTATCTCACTATTATTATTGTTTATTACATACACCTTGTAATGATCCCATAACTGTATCTCACTATTATATTTATTGTTTTATTACAATACACCTTGTAATGATCCCATACTGTATCTCACTTATATTTATTGTTTTATTACAATACACCTTGTAATGATCACTATAACTGTATCTCACTATTATATTTATTGTTTATACAATACACACCTGTAATGTCGTATGTAAATATTTATTGTTTTTACAATACACCTTGTAATGATCCATACTGTATCTCACTATTATATTTATTGTTATTACAATACACCTTGTATGATATACTATCACATTATTATTTATTTGTTTATTACACAATACACCTTGTAATGATCCCATACTGTATCTCACTATTATATTTATTGTTTTATACAATACACCTGTAATGATCCCATACTGTATCTCACTATTATATTTATTGTTTATTACAATACAACCTTGTATGATCCCATACTGTATCCACTATTATATTTATTGTTTTATTACAATACCCCTTGTAATGATCCCATACTGTATCTCACTATTTATTTATGTTTATTACAATACACCTTGTAATGATCCCATACTGTACTCACTATGTATTTATTGTTTATTACAATAACACCTTGTAATGATCCCATACTGTATCTCACTATTGAATATTTTATTGTTTATTTACAAACACCTTATATGATCCCATACTGTATCTCACTATATATTTATTGTTTATACACATACACCTTGTAATGATCCCATAACTGTATCTCCTTTATATTTATTGTTTATTACAATACACCTTGTAATGATCCCATACTGTATCTCACTTTAATTTATTGTTTTATTACCATACACTTGTACTATCCCATACTGTATCTCACTATTATATTTATTGTTTTATTACATACACCTTGTAATGATCCCATACTGTATCTCACTATTATATTTATTGTTTATTACAATACACTTGTATGATCCCATTGTATCTCCACTATATTATTATTGTTTATTACAATACACCTTGTAATGAATCCCTATGCTGTATCTCACTATTATATTTATTGTTTATTACAATCACCTTGTATGACCCATACTGTATCTCACTATTTATATTTATTGTTTATTACAATACACTTGGTAATTATCCCTACTGTATCACTATTATTTTATTGGTTTTATTACAATACACCTTGTATTTGATCCCTACTGTATCTCACTATTTATTTATTGTTTATACTAATACACTGTAATGATCCCAACTGTATCTACACTATTAATTATATGTTTATTACAAACACCTTGTAATGATCCATACTGTTACTCACTTATATTTATTGTTTATACAAACTTGTAATGTCCCCATACTGGTATCTCACCTATTATATTTATGTTTTTATTACAATACACCTTGTAATGATCCCATCTGTATCTCACTATTATATTTATTGTTTATTACAATACACCTTGTTTAATGATCCATACTGTAGTCTCACTATAGATTTATTGTTTATTACATACACCTTGTAATGATCCCATATGTATCTCACTATTATATTTATTGTTATACAAATAACCTTTGTAATGATCCCATACTGTATCTCACTATGATATTTATTGTTTATTACAATACACCTTGTAATCTATCCATACTGTATCTCCACTATTATATTTGTATTACAATCACCTTGTAATGATCCCATACTGTATCTCACTATTATATTTTGTTTTATTACAATACACCTTGTAATGATCCCATACTGTATCATCTATTATATTTATTGTTTTATTATACAAATACACCTTAATACCCTCTGTTTCACTATAGTTTAATACCCTTAATATCTAGTATCTCACTATTAGTATTTATTGTTTATACAATACTAACCCTATGTACAATTTTATTGGTTTTAACATCCCTAATACCCTTGTCAATTTTTGGCATCACCTTGATATAATACTGCTATCTCATTTGTTATTGTTTACATCACCCGTATGTCCATTATCTACATTTATTTATTTTCCACGTGTAATATTCCCATACTGTATCTCACTATTATACTTTGTTTTACAACAATACAAACCCCTTGGTAATAATCCCATACTGTATCCACTATTATATTTATTGTTTATTACAATAAACCTTGTAATGATCCCCATACGGTAATCTCCACTATGAGATTTATTGTTTATAATTAAATAACACCCTTGTAATGATCCCATACTGTAATCTCAACTATTATTTTATGGTTTATTACAATACCCTTGTATGATCCTATAATGTATCTCACTATTATATTATTGTTTTTATTACAAACACCTTGGTAATGACCCATACTAGTAAATCTCCCTATATAGTTTATTGTTTATTCCAATACACTCTTGTAATGGATCCCCTACTGTATCCCACTAATTATAAATTTATTGTTTATTACAATACCAACACCTTGTAATGAATCCCAATACTGTCATCGCACTATTAATTTATTGTTTATTTTACATACACCTTGTAATGATCCCCATACTTTTATCTCACTATTATATTTATTGTTTATTACAATACCCCAAACCTTGTAATGATCCCAACTGTCATCTCACTATATATTTATTGTTTTATTACAATACAAACTTGTAATGATCCCATTAACATTATTATATTTATTGTTTTATTACAATACACCTTGTAATGATCCCATACTGTATCTCACTATTATATTTATTGTTTATTACAATACACCTTGTAATGATCCCATACTGTATCTCACTATTATATTTATTGTTTATTACAATACACCTTGTAATGATCCCATACTGTATCTCACTATTATATTTATTGTTTATTACGTACTTATCAATCAGACTCATGTGCGGGGGGGGGATAAGGGGTATTTATGGGTGGAGTATAACCGAATTCACATGCGTTAATTGGCAGCGAGGGAGAAGAAAGAGCGCAGCGGTGCGTGGGTTGGGGGGAGCGCGACAGTGAGGTATTATAGGTATTAGATTTTTTACTGCAAGTAGCACCGGGGGAGTAGGCAATGATGATCTGCCGGCAGGGGTGTAGCTCGAGCAGGGGGAGAGGTGATTTGTGGAGGGGGGTGAAGGCTGTCAGCGCCGTATGAGCCCTTGGCTCTGTAGCTCACGCTATGAATAGTTAGTGGGGGAGATGTTGGTGTACGGGGGTGTGACAGACCCTTGTAGACGGGGCCAGAGGATGACTATTGAGCGGTACATCGCCCTTTAGGTGCGTAATGTAGTGATGTATGGAGGTGTGATGTTAACAATGACACGAGGGGGGGGAAGGAGCCCATACGGGATCTCACTGATCTTAGTAGTGGGAGGAAAAGAGGAGAGGGGGGT
This sequence comes from Hymenochirus boettgeri, assembly GCA_019447015.1. NCBI lineage: Eukaryota > Metazoa > Chordata > Amphibia > Anura > Pipidae > Hymenochirus > Hymenochirus boettgeri. The sequence goes on along the minus strand of JAACNH010000813.1, from coordinate 2,424 downwards.
GTGTAAATGGAGGATTGGTGAGGAAGGCTCACTTGGCCCACGCGTGTTGTAATGAGGGCCCGACGCCACTATGTGCGTGAGTAGGGGGCGGGGGCAAGACAACACACACCAGGGTAGGGATCCAGGCGGGAGCGCACGTAGGAGCGTGAGGTGGGGAGGACAATACAACACACCGTGTAAGGAGCCCATACGGGAGCTCCCTAGGAGAGGGGAGGGGTGGAAGTGGACAAGACACTCGGGTAAGATCGCCAGGACGGGACGCACTGAGAGGAGGGTTTTAATACAACACAGGGGGGGGGGCCTGGGAATGATCCCCCACACTGAGGCGCACTAGGAGAGGGGTAGGGGTGTTATACAACACACCGGGGAGGAGCCCACAAGCCTGAGGGGGAAGTCGCAACTAGGATATTAAGTGTTTAGACAATACACATGGTTGTTAAGGAGCCCATACGGTGGGAGCGCAACGGGGATGGTATGGTATTAGCAGATAGCAGGTCCGGGTGCGGCGATGGACAGCCATACGTTTCTCCGAGGATAGTGTAGGGGTGTGGGGGAGGGTGAAGACAAAGATACACCGTGATGTGTGCGAAGGACAGCGCCTGGGCGCTGGGGCGTGGGGGCCGTCACTTGAGAGGGGGTGGGGTGGCAGGTGAACGAGACAGCGTAAGGAAATCCCAGAGGGGCGGGCAGCTGCACTGGGCGGGGGTGAGATTCCCGGGGCTCAAGCTATAGAGGTGTAGGAGCAGGAACTAACGGACCTAATAATAGTGACCAGAAGCTGCCGGTCTGGTCCGAGGGTGAGACAGGAGGGGGGGAGGTGGTGTTTTGTGGGTTCTCGGCGCGAGGCACGGTAAAGGCCAACAACAGAGCGGCAACCAGGGCCCTGTGGCGGAAGTGGCAGGCAGCCTGAAACCGCGGGGGAAAAAAGCTCACAGCAAAGGACAGGAAGTGGGGGGCAGCACACAGTACAAACGGTATGGGGGAGAGGGACAGGATGTGTGGGGGAAAAGGGCAAGAAAAAGCGGTGGGGCAAGAGACGGAGGGGGGGAGTCAGTGGGGGGGAGAGTGGGTCAGGGGGCTAAAAACGTTAAGGAGGTTTGGACAAAGGGGGGTGTGGAGGAAGCTTAACCCGAGTTGAAAAGCTGGTGGGGGGGGGGGGGGGGGTGTGGGGGTGAGGTTTGGGTGGAGCGGCTGGTAGGAGCAATTAGATTTTGCTTGCGAGCAGTGGGTTGGTGTGAGTGGCGGGGGGTGAGGGGGTGGTGTGCTGGGGGGTTGGTATGCGTGAGCCTGTCCAGTAGAGATGGCCTAAACTAACTAGTTTTGTTCTATTTTTGGATCCCGGATCTCGGGAAAATCCAGAAGAATCGGAAAATCCAAAAATGGAATGAATTTTCAATAATTTTCAAATTTACTTACCGTAGCTATCTTCAATAATTTTAGAAATAGCCTTGAATGCTCGAAAATTCCAAAAATACGATCAGAGACCATTTCGAGTTTCCGATCATATTTTCGAGGATTTAACGTTTGACGCTATTTTCAAAAATGATCAAAATAAGCTCTGTAAATTCGAAAATATCGAAAATTTGTTCCGAAGTCCCCAAAATCCAGACAATCCATCTGGTTACGATGGATCATTCGGATTTTGGAACTGAGGAGTTTCATGTCGGACCCAGATCCATCTCTACTGTCCAGGACAATCACTAAATTTAAAAACCAGTACAGTTCAGGAAATTGACATCAGCACTTCGTTGATCATTTACTTGGAAATGGACATAAATACCCATATTCCAGGTTAATCAGACGATTGAAAAATAACTGTCTGGAAAGCATTTTCAGGAAGTGATTTTTATATCTCCTTTCACAGATCATATTTTCCTAGTATTGAACTGGGTTTCCTTTATTTTCACAATGTACCATGTGCAATACGTGTTTACGAGACCAACTCTTTGCTTACTACAGTAAATTTGTTGTCTCTGAACCAGCAGCCTGCTATTGCACTGGACCACTAGGAAAATATTTAGAGACTTTCCCAGCATCAGATGAAATCTTCGATATCATAATTATTGTTATTGCCAGTATTCAATATACAGGTTTTTAACTTGTGAATTTAGAATTCAAGACAAACATGATTTTTAAAAATCCCATACTGTATCTCACTATTATATTTATTGTTTATTACAATACACCTTGTAATGATCCCATACTGTATCTCACTATTATATTTATTGTTTATTACAATACACATTATAATGATCCCATACTGTATCTCACTATTATATTTATTGTTTATTACAATACACCTTGTAATGATCCCTTACTGTATCTCGCTTTTATATTTATTGTTTATTACAATACACCTTGTAATGATCCCATACTGTATCTCACTATTATATTTATTGTTTATTACAATACACCTTGTAATGA